>JADBJO010020557.1:0-31113 GCA_016801955.1 Conus betulinus
GAGTATCGCGGATAGGACATGCATGGAGTGAGGAATGAGGAGAAAAGGAATGAGGGGGGGTTATACGGACCGCCGTCTTGGAATAGAATCAGAAAGAAAGAAATCAGACATACAAAGCCACACAAAAAGCTTAAGCACATAAAAAGGAAGAGAGAGAGAAGAAGAGAAAGAAGAGAGAGAGAGCATATGAGTATTATCTTGTAGGCCACGGGTGCCCTGTAGAGTATAATCGCGAGAAGATATCTGTAGATGTACACATGTAATTACATAGAAAAGCATTCGTTAACGTTCTTATTTCACTAGGTCAAAGGCTCTTTTGCAACAAGGCAAGATGTTAGGAACTCGTAGGATCCCAATGTGCAACCACCACAAGCATGTAGAACCCCAAACAACAGTATAACTTAGATGGGATAAATTTTCTGAAAAATAGACAGAGGGACGACCTACAGATTAGAGTGCAGAAGAGATAATTAATGACTGCTGAAGGCAGTGTGTGATGGGGACTTACGAAAGAAACTGAAAGAACTGGCTGGCACAGCCGCTGTACGATGGTTATGGAGCCTCCAAAATCTGCAACTCCGCGCTCTGGAGTACGGGCTACACAAAACACCCACACGCAAAACAAAACCTTAACGCTCATCATACAGGCATTAGCGCGGATCGCAGAGCAGGTAAAGAACATGACCTTGAGAGGGCCACTGCTGATTGCTCAGTGCATGCTGTTTCTGTTTTTTTTGAGATGTCAATCCTGGAAAACTCTCCATGTTGTTTTTATTTTAAGAGTGACCTGGGTAGCATGAACTATCATGTGGATGTAATTTTTGATATACGGCGAAGTTTACCGTTGGCAGCGGCGGTTGTATTTGATTTTCAGCTCTTGCTGGAGGTCTGAACTTCCCATGACAAATGATCGATCAGGAAGAGTGAAAGAGGAGCGGTAATTTCAAAGCGATTCTTAGTATATGTCAGCCATGGCCAGGCAAAGACCTTCCCAGAATGCACTGAGGTTTCAGCTTTCCTTGAAAACAAACCGAGATTATTGTGTATGACACCAAGGGCTGTTTGGCATGCTAAGGAACCACAAACCTGCGACTGACTCGTGTGTGATAGTAACATATCGCAGCTTGCTTGCTTGATGTCCTTTATATGGCTTGTGCACTGACATGATTTTTCTCTGTCTTGCCTGCCTCCCTTTGGGTTAAAGTTTGGTTTTTTTTTCATTGGTCTTTTTTTTTTTTGCTACACTGTGACTAGACAGGTGTAGTAACTATTCAGGTTTTCAGACTAGGGGTCCTGTTACCTATCAGGAAAGGCCTGGTCGAGGATTTCAGCCTTCAATTTTGATTTGTGAATTGAAAAAAAAACAGAATAGGTTGTTGTCCCATGGCTTCATAGGCCCGAGGCCGTGGACTGGTGTAAGGTTCACTTGTGTTTTTGGGGAAACGCATTATTGAAGGTGGAACTGATCCCTCACCGTTCTCAGGTAACGGTGTTATGTGCTAGGGTAGACAGACAGAGCTCCACACCATAAAGAGAGCGTCCAAATACTATGCTTTGGGCGGAGCATGTTATATTTCCTTGACAAGGCTATGCTACAACACTTTGTGACAAAAGCAATTCTAATTCCGCCCCCCCCCCCCCCCCAACCCCCCATTTTATAAATCCAAGAACACATGTCACAAACTTAACAGCAGCTGAAACCGAAACAAGATGAACATAGATCCTTCGACTGTACTTATTTCTTAAACAAAAAATGGTCAAGTTCAGTAGGGAGAAGCCGAAAACAGAAGAAAATCTGCTGTAGACAATCACTGATCGATGCTCCGCCTTGTCGATTGGTTTCATTGTCAGTCCATTTGCATTTTTAGTGGGTCAGGCCTACCAATCTGAAAACTAGCTGCAGTTTACATTTGGAATGCTAACGCTCAAATGTCCGAAATGTAGACCTGTGACACCCATGTGATTTTAAGAGAAAAAAGGCTTTGGTCAGCTCTTGCGTGAAAATCCACTCCAGTGAGAAGAGTCTGATCATCAACGACTGCCAACACTTGCCGCACTACAGTTCACAACCATTTGAATACATGCCCTTCTTAATTTTGTGTCTGGCTCTGATGTTTATTTATTGTCCCATTAGATAGGGTCCTCTGCAGTTGGTTTGGCTGTAAGTGCCATTGGATAACAATTACGGTGAATACACCTGGTTTTTGATCCATAGGTTGAAGATAGTGTGGCTTTTACTTTTGTAATTTAAAAAAAAACCCGTTCACTGCTGGTATCCTCCAAAATTGTCTGGGCAAAAACGTAGCTCTCCATTCTGTACACTGGGACACAGGAGTGTACCTACTACCTGCTAGTTTTTGAGTTACTTCTCTTCAAGTTGTACCAGGGGAACTTGGCTTTTCACATTGTGCCATCACCTGGAAACTTTCCAGGTCGTAGGTGTAGAGAATGCAAGTTTGTGGTGCGGAAAATGTATGGATGGGGGGAGTGAGGGGATGATAAACTTAAACGCTGGTGGTGGTCCTTCATGGGCTACTGAGTTATTATAGCCAACATGACTGGACATGACACCTGTGGCGTGCGGGTTTAACATGGTTTTTCAGGGCTGATCTGGCTGTCCCCCAAACTTGGCTGGGAATTGATATAACCAACGGGTTGCAGTCTGGGTATGTCATTACTCCCCCTCTGGTCCATATCACATGTGCCCTGTGGTTTTGCTTACTCCCTCTCCTCTGCGTTGTTGTTCTCTCATACTCCAGAATGCCTGTCATGAAGGGAACAAGACCTTGGGCAAATATTGAGGAAAATTACTTTATTATTCTTTCTTTGTTCAGACCATGCTGCCGACTAAAAATCATGTAAACAATAAACAAGTAGGGTACTAGCTCTTGCTCCCATTAAAAACCTAACACAGAGTGACTTTTATTCAAGACTGGCACGCTTTTTAAACTTGAATAAAGTCAGACAAGTACCAAGACGAACCATCTAATAGTGGGGTGGGGGAAAACAAGCGCAGGCCAACAACCCCTCCATCATCACAGTAATGACTTACAAAGATTTGAACTTAAGGTTGTATGGTAGGGGGTGGGGGGGTTGGGTGGGGGGGGTCGAAGATGAAAAATGCGAACATGACGAAATTAACACAAATATGATAATTATGAAAACTCCTTCACAATCTGCTCATGGAGGGTTTGTTGGTCTGCGCTTGTTTTCTCTCCTACTATTAGATTGCTCGTCTATGTATATGCCAGACTTTATTCAAGTTTAAAAGGCTGTAGTCCAGTCTTGAATTAGAAGTAACTCTGTGTTCGGTGTTTTCTTATGGGAGCAAGAGTTACCCTACTTGTTTATTGTTTATTGTTTACTGCTCCTCCCAATGCCTCAGAATCTTTTATTTTCAACTTAAATCATGTAGGTTTCATTACAGCTGACCATAGATACACAACCAAATCTTGAGCCAACACACTAACTAAAATCTTTTACTAAAGAACTCTGGGCATTTTTTCATCAAATGGTGTGCTAGGTAGACACGACAGAGCTTCCACACCATAAAGAGTTGAATTTAGAGTTAATGCAATCTTTGACTTGTTTTTTTTCTTCAGTACTCCTGGCTTGGAAATTTGGTCGTTTCGTTGGTTGTTTGAGTAGTCTTGTTGCCTTTGGTCTTCTGAAAGTTTCCTACAGCCGCCTTGTACCCGTACTGTAATCATACTAACACTTCACTGGGTTTACTTTGGCCACCGCCAGATGACATGTAACTAACAATGCTTTGTGTTCACTAACACTATTTATGGCGGTTGTTGTTCAGTTACAACTTTGAAAAAAAAAAAAAAATTGGAAAAAAAAAAAATCAAACAATATTTCTATCCCTTTTCTTGTGAATTGTTTTTTGACTCCCATGAACTGTGAAGAATGGCTGTGTCCAGGTATGGAGCAGAACATGGAGATAGGTTCTGACCTTTAAGTTGAACTTGACAGGAAAAACACTTTTATTGTTGTTTAGATGTATGACCTCAGTAGATTCTCTGATGAACACTTGCTCCACAAGACTTCAGAAACAAACAATGCTTTACTTTTCCTTGTCATTCGGGAAACACCACTGTCCCGTCTTATTAACATTTCCTTCTTGTTTTTTTTTTTTCAGGCAAACATAAGACGGCATATCAGATTGAACGTGTGAGAGACAAATCGGAAAGCATGTAACGATGCAGGGACAGAATTGATAGACTTTGATCACCTTCAGAATGTAACTGAATGGGCCGACAAAGGGTATACAGTATCTCTGTATGGATTGGACCAGTGCAAGTTTGTTTTGTGTCATGTTTTTACTGTACAATATTTGAGAGAATACTGCTGTTTTCTAATATACTAGTTTAATGTCACATGCTTTTTGACCTCGCATGTGCAAACAAAGCGAGGTTGTGTGTATCACCCTTTCTATGTTGTCCCTATGCATGTGGATTTTGTGTGTGTGTTGTGTGTGTGTTGTGTGTGCGTGTGTGTGTGTGTGGGTGTTTGTGCATGCATGCGTGCATGCATGCATGCATGCGTGTTTGTGTGGAAAAACCTGGATGTTGGCATTTTTTCTGCAATTACAGGCACTATTGTCCCACCAACTTCACAGAATAAGAAAGTAAGCGATACACCCACAAAGAATCTAGATGGACTCAGAAAAAAAAAAAAGAATAGAAATAAGACTCTTCCAGCCATCCTCAGCATGAAGATGTCCCATAAGTAATGGACAAAAGCTGCAGTTCCTATTTTTAGCAAAGGTTTAAGTATACAACATTGTTTCTTTTTTCTTTAAATTGTGACGCGTGTGCATTACTGCTTCATGCTTTGCAAAAGACACATCAAACAATATCATACACACATTCTGAGTAACAAGTATTAAAGTACGTCAGTTTTATTTCCACCAGTCAGAGATCAAATAAATAAATGTAGTACCAAATATAAACTCAGTTGAACCACAATAGTAGAACTGCAGTCTTTCTTACTCCACAATAAGATCCTTTAAAAACATCACAGGAAGGCGTGCACCTTTTGCACTGTTGCCAAATTTATAGGAAACATAATGCATATCATTCGGAACATGTGAAATGTGTGCATTAGTGAAATAAGAGGTTGTGTAACAATTGAAATTTACTAATATAATATGATGTCAAAGGCTTTGTGATGCCATTTATAAGACCTGGATGACCTGTTTGAAAAGAAAAGACAGAACCATTTATTATAATAACATAATCAGCTGTCTTCACCTGTATCTTCGAGTTCCATTCCATAATTTTAGTCACGATGATGATAGATGATGATAGATTATGATAGATGATCTGTTGCTTCTCCCTTTCACTTCAGTTTCCATTCTGTAGTTTTAAATCGTTCACCACCAAGACCCGCTTTTGCGCCCAGATCGAAGAGATAAGTGACTTCTGTCTGTCCTTGGTGTTCATTGTTCTGAATGTTTATTTGTCCTGCCTGAAGAAGACCCAACAGGTCGAAACGAGTTGTGTTTGGATTTGTACTTTTGGTTTGCTCCTTTGTTAGGCAGTCCAGTAATTCTGTTTTTCTTCGCTCTGGTATAAAAATGGTCGGCTTGAACTTTTCGCCATAGATTTAGGGGAGTGCTGGAATGAAGCCTTGAAGGTGTCTGCTGTACACAGGAGAGAGGAAGTGGAGAGCGACATGTTCATTATACTGGCCACAGCTCTTCAGCATGTACTATAACTGACAGTCTTTTCGATGACAGTGGCCAAGGTGGGATTAGTATAAGGTGTGGGATGGCAGGTGGAGGGTAATCGTGCCCACCACCTTTGAGATGGACTGTATCATGATGGCTCAGCTGGCTGTTCAGTTTTTTCTTCTGAGTCCTGAGTGGATGTGTACGTTTGTGTGGTATGTGTGTGTGTGTGTGTGTGTGTGTGTGTGTGTGTGTGTGTTTGTGTTTTTGTTTGTGGTGCTTGTGTGTGTGTGTGTGTGAGAGAGAGAGAGAGGGAGACAGAGAGAGTGATGAGAGAGACGAGCACAGAGAGAGAAAGAGGGAGAGAGAGACAGAGACAGAGACAGAAAGAGAGACAGAGACAGAGAGAGACAGTGAGAGAGAGAGAGAGAGAGAGCAAGAGAGGGAGTACGAGAAGAAGAGAGAGGGAGACAGAGAGGAGAGAGAGACAGAGCTAGAGAGTGAGAGAGAGACAGAGAGAGGACACAGAGTAGAGAGAGAGGGAGAGAGAGAGAGACGACATACATTGTTATAGAGGATACAGAACAGACAGACAGAGTGAGAGAGGGAGACAGAGAGAGAGACAGAGAGCGAGACAGAGACAGAGAGAGACAGAGAGTGCTGCATGCCTGTCTTCTTCTTCTCTTTGTCCCACCTGTCCTTTGGCTTTCAGCCTCATGTCAAAGTTTTTTTGCACATGAGTCATACAAGTGTCTCATCTCTTGTTCCTTGTGTTGTTTACAGATAACAGGACTACATTATTAAAAAGTAAAAAAAAACAACAACAACATTAATGTTGCGTAGTGTTTCTTAATAAATCAGTGGGTGTTTCTTGTTTCAGATAGTGTGATATAGAACTGCATAACTAAGCAAAAAAAAAAAAAAAGAAAAAAAAAAAGAAAAGAGAAAGAAAGAAAGAAAAAAGAAAGAAAAAGACGGCACATTCAATATATTATTATGTTTAGGTGTATCAGTTTTGCTACACACAGTGTTTTGTTGTTGTTTTTTTTAACTTTGCGCTGTAACAAAGTTTGGCTATACGGGTATTAAATAAATGTCAGCGAACCGCCCAGAGAAACGTGGACAAATGAGTCACAAGACAAAACACACCACGCTTCGACCTCTTATTTCTTCCTCAGGTGAAACAAAAACGAAAAAAAATAATGAACATGCACATAGGCTTTGATCGCTTCAGAATTGCCTTCTTCCTTGCGCTGAACACAGAAGCAATCTGAAGCGATCAAAGCTAAGTGCATTTTCGTTTATTTTTTTCGTTTTTGTTTCACCTGAGGAAGACCTAAGATGTCGAAAACGCGTTGTGTCTTTGTCTTGTGACCCGTTTGTCCACGTTTCTCTGGGCGTTTCGCTGACATTTATTTTAAGATTTTGTTTAGGATTTCCGCCTGCATGTGTCGATTCACTTTGCAACTAGTACGTGTATGTTTTTTAGTTTGTATGGGTAGCCATCATGAGTAGCCTGCATGAGTAGCTGTGTTTTTAACACCACCTCTAGGAGCGCGCAGAATTCCTATCCACCTGAAAATGATTTCATGTGAACTGTAAATAAAGAGAATGCCAGCAAACATACAAAAAACACCAATTCTTGTGTTGATTCAGCTGCTGTGTGAGATTCACATCATTCCCCACTGTTTCACTTCATTCCTTCCATTGTGTATGCTCTTTGTTGGTTCTAGTGTAGTGTTAGTCCCCCCCCCCCCCTTTTTTTTTTCCCAACCTCTGTGCCACCTCAGAGCAGTGCACCCACACCGCTCACCTCTGACACCCCATCCACATCCCCAGCTCTCATCAGCCCCCGCCTCAGCGGGCCCCGGTCACCGGTAATCCACATGGACGCAGTCAATGTCGAGTCATCAAGAGTCCACCCACCGGAGGAGACCCACAGCACTGCTGCCGAGTCACTTCCGTGGTGTTCAGTGGGTGCTGTTCTGATCTAACATACACAGAATACCACCTACTAAGCCCCCTACTGACAACAATAATTGCTTAGTCACGGAGCCGGCGTGAGTGAGCTCTCTCCCTCTGGAGGGAGCCCACCACGTGTCCGGCCAACGACAGCCCCCATGGACTCGCGCCAATACATGGTGACCCCGCCAACGGAACCAAACCAAGGCCACAGATGTAGAGAGGACATCGAAACTGAGGTCACCATGAGAGCAGGGCATGAAGGGCCATGCAGAAATTTGAGACTTTTTTTTTTTTTAATGCTGATCGATGAGAATGAGGGATGATTAAGATGATGCTTACGATTTCCATTTCGGTCTGAGACTACATGACAGGGCTGTACTCTACGCTTCCTTTCATAATATATCCCGACGAACCGCGTCAACAAGGCCGAGAGATACAGACCCCTGCAGTGTTGGTCAGGAAATTTGAGCCACGCTGTCAGAACGCATCCATTAAGTGGAGAAACTCAACTGTGTGGTTCCCAGTCTTCCCAACTGAGTCCACAGCAAACTCAACTCTGGATAGGAGCCGGTGTTTGCAGAAAAACCCACATGACTCTGATGGGATTTGAACCCACAACCTCCCAGCCAGGAGTCCGCAACGCTAAAACACTTCGCCACGGTGGGCTGGTTATGTGTGTCGAAGTCTTAGTTCAGTATCACATTGTTAATGCTTACGCCTGTTGGTGTCGAGTGTAGTGTTAGAACAAGTCTTAGTTCTTCAGATCATTCTTAACAGCTTATGCCTGCTGACAGAAATTTACCTGTCTATGTCTAACCACACAAATGTTTAACCGATCTAGAAATTCACATGAATTATTTTCTTTTGCTCATAGTTTTCAGTCCGATTTAATTGGACCTGTAAAAGAACTGGGGCCACAAAATAACAAAAAAGCTGAGTTGTTAACAACTGTATCATGGCAACGAGGTCTTTTTTTCTTGCTTGTCATCTGAATCAAACAGATCTTCCAGTTTAGGTCATTTGCACATCCATGTTTTTCAGTTCAGCGTGTCAATTCATTTTCAATTCATTGTCCTCATCTAAATAAAAGTAAATTTTGTTTTTGCAGTGATGAATGAACTAAAAATGGATATTGAAAGCATTCATACTTTAAGATGGTAATTAAGATGACATTGCCTTAATATGACATATTTCAGCCAGCTGTGCCAGAATCTTCGTCCTCACTGTGCTCCACTCAACTGTTGTTTATGGCTCTGCTATAGTTATGCGGGATTGTCTTCAGTCATGATCCAGCTCCTAGCATAACATTCATTATCAGTCTCTAAAATCACCTAATTCGGAGTGTGGCTGCCCACATGGCAGGGTAATCAAAAACGGTCACGCAAGTAATGGTCACAGTATGTTATCATCCCCAGCTGATGCATTTGTTACCATAGTGTTCAAGTACTTTGGCTGTTTGGATGATGCCTAGGATCTTTTAGGAGCCAGGGTATGGACGACAACCAAACAACAACAACACAACAACACCCACAGCACAAGCAACAACAACAACAACAACAACAACAACTGTCATGATGTGTGCAGTTCTGGCCAACTTCATAGCGTTTTGATAGAACATGAAAAGGAACACACTGAGCAGGAATCTGATGTTACGGGTAACAGCTCATTTCCGATTTGAGCCTACCTTGAGTCAGAAATCATCGCTGTGGCATCTGCTGTCTCATGCACATCAGGGGGGGGGGTGACAAACATTGATAGCCTCATCCGATTCGCCACTGGGCATGATGGCTTCAGAGGAAAGTGACTTGGTGTTCATAAGCATGTGTATATCCTGCATTCTAGGACAAAGATAGAGAGAGAAGAGAGCGAGAGTATAGAGAGAAAGAGAGAAGAGAGGAGGAGGAGAAGAGAGAGAATGAGAGTAGAGAGAGAGAGAAGCGAGGAGAGAGTTTCTATTCAAAAAGGGCCGTCAGTCGACCATCATGAGGGGGTGTATATAGCATACATCTGGCAAAACGGTACATCAGGCAAAAGAAGAAGATCAACTAGTAGTCCTGATTATCGTGCAATTGTACATTCCCACAATGAAAAGGAGAATGCTATCAATAACAGTTACGGCTAACCTGAGTGATTTGGGAATGCCTTATACACTCGATTGCACAATTGTTTCATAACAACTACGTTTCTATCAGAAGTCGCCAGCAAAATAAGTTATTCGCATTTGTGGAGAGAGAGCGAGAGAGTAGAGAGAGAGAGCTATTTGATCAGGCTGTCCGTCACTAAAGATGGGCACACACACAGTGACCTTAACTGTGTGTCATTAAGTTTTACGGCACATGGGCAAGTTTTTCTGTTTGGCTTAAACGGTTAATGACAACTGCTGGATTTGAATGTACAGTATACAAGATATGGAAAGGGGATGGAACAAGTTCATGAGGTACGTATCTTAGACGCTGATAGGTCATGGGGGAAGTATCAAAAAATAGACAAACAACTGAAAAGAACTGGAGTTACAACCACGCAGTGCTTATCTGCCCCTGCATATTGTCATCTGCTGGATGATAACTTAATGTCGGTGTATTCATGAGTTAGCATTTGATCCTTTGCAGCAAATTTTAATGATTATCTTTGAAAACAATCTTAAGAAATGTTAGCGAACCGGCCAGGAGAAACGTGGACAAACACGTTCACAAGACTAAAACACGACGATTTCGACCTCTTAGGTCTTCTTCAGAGAGCAAAAACACAAACAAATAGGATAACAGATGAAAAAGAAGGAATTTTTCACCCTTAGCTTAGCATCTGCTTTCGGCGCAAGGTAGCTAGAAAATGCAAAGTTGAGATAGTCACGGGATTCAGGATACTGGGTATCCGGTGTTTGATCAGCTTCTTAGGGCTTTAGGCCATTCCTGAGAATGGGTGTAACATCAAGCTGTCTGTGTTATCTGCCTGTCTTTATGGTTATCATTCTTGTTGGTCAGTGTGGTGGTGGACATCACTGTTCATTGTTTTGATGACTTCTGTCTTTTGTGATGGTGTTGGGCTATGTGTGCTCAGAATGATCTTGCTTCACTCTCCTCTGTTGCAAGTTTACCATGTGGAAGTGGTTTTAGTTCAGTAATGTGGCAGACCAGAAGTTCACCCAAGGCCCATAGCATTACTCTTTCTGTTATGATATTTTTTACCTGCTCTGATTGCCTAGTGTGTGCGTAGTCCCTTGTGTGTAGTGTTTTATATCTTATCTATTGATCTATCTGTAGATCTTAGTCTATCTATGTATCTATCTGTGTATCTATGTATCTATCTATCTATCTGCCCCTAGCTAAGTGTATGTACCCACACACACACACACACACACACACCACACACACACACACACGCACCACACACACACACACACTCTGTGTTGTGTGTGTGTGTGTGTGGTGTGTGTGTGTGTGTGTGTGTGTAGATCTATGTATCTATCTGTGGTGGTGTGTGTGTGTGTGTGTGTGTGTGTGACCATATTTTGTGTACCTTTTTTCACTCCATTGCTTGTTTTAGAATGATAAACATAAATTGGCACACAGTAAAATGAACCATCATTTGGAAAGTCAAACTTGAATCCAGTGACTGTGATTGTAGTGTACATTTTTTTTTCTTTCAATGATCCATTTTTAAAACATCAGGTGCCTGTTGTTTTGAGTAACTGTGCTTTGAGATTTATCTAGGCTAGACCAAGGAATGGCTCCTTATCATAGATGCCAACTCTCCTGGTTTTTTTTTTTTTTTCTGGAATGTCCCTAATGTAGAAATAGTTGCCCATAATTCTTGCTTTTAGAGAGAAAAAATTCCAGAATTTCCAAAATTTCTGTGTGAAAATTTGGAGATAGGGGGGAAGTTTTTTTGAATAGTGGGTGATAAGTATCGCAGAATAAGCGGGAATGACGTTGAGTGGTAGTATGGTTGGCACATGTGTGTGTGGAAAATGCATTTTCTTCTAAATCCCACACACTTGCCAACTGAAACATAAGGGGGTTATAAAATGGTTTTATGACATGTGAACTGCTTCCCTCTTCACTCCAACCGGCCCCTTTATTTACAACTTACCGAATATTTGACTCTGTAAGTTGAAAGGTGTGTGCTGAACAAATTTTCCTCAAGTAGCCTGATGCATTTTGCTCAGAAAATGCCACCCATCGAATTGTGAAAAATCGTATGTACGACATAAAGCGAAAACTGGGAGGAAGCAAGTCTGGCGTGGCTCATCACGCTTGGCGTTGTGTTTGGTGGGATGAAAGACAGCTCCATAGAAGCTGAAGGCCCTGCATCTGCATGTCAGACTTCACAACGGTGGAAGTTGTGATCTGTGCTGTGTAGTGCGTGTCCAGAGTCTGTGTTACCATATGTACAAAAATCTCTGCGCCACTCAGGGAAGTTTTTGTACTGGGTTACTCTCCTGGGTGACTTGAACTGTAAATCGGAATTTATGCCGGCCCATATTTGTTTTTGGCACACCGTTTGGTGATTTTGCAAAACTATGAATCTCAGGGCCCTGATTATGTTGATTGTTGTGTTATTGCATTTAGGCGAGTATAATCAGGCATTATTACATCAATTATCAGCGAATGCATAACTCCTTGCATCAAAAATACTTATTTTTCAGGCAATTTTTAGTTTACAGGCCCCGCATACAGTGTTTTGCCAGGTATGGGCTTACTGAACATGAATGATCTTGCCCATGATCAGAAATTTAACAGTAATATGAGTGACGGCTCTGTCGTGGAATTTGAAATCAAACATTAACAGAAAATATGAGTGTCAGCATGTCTACAACTTTGAAGTCAAACATGGTACAGTGATACTTCCAGTGACATAGTCTGAGCATGAATGCTGAATCACACATTGAACAGTACTGTGAGTGAAGCCAGCTTGTCCTGAGGTCAATGAATCATAACATTGAACAGTGATACCCAGTTACAGTATGTCGCTAGAAGTTCTGAATCAAACAGTACAGTAATGTGAGTGACAGCTTGTCTGATCAGAGTCAACATTAACAGAAATATGAGTGCAGCATGTCCTGATTTGAATATAACATTAACAGTAATACAATGACTGTGATAGTCTGAATCTGAATCATAACATTACAGATCAATATGAGTCGTCAGGGTCAGCGTCTTGAATTTGAATCTTAACATATAACAGTAATACAAGTGATAGTATAGCGGCATGATTCAAACATTAACATTTAATACAAACGAACGAATGATAGTGTCTCGTCTGAAATCTGAAATCATCACGGAGCTTAAGCATTATAAGCCAGTGATCAGGTTATGGCGCCTATAGTTGAAATAATTGAAAGTAGGTGATGAGTATTGTCATTGTGATAAGCTCCTCATGTCAAGTTTTTAAATAGAACGGACCATAGAGGGAAAAAGTTAGCTTGTCAGTAGTATGATTAACAACTGGATCCGGATCTGAATTTAGTATCCAACAATTATATGATGAGCCGGTAGGATTGGACCTAGAAATCCTGTCAGTTCTAGTATTGCATCTACTTAGTGTAGTGTTACTGTCAGATTGAGTTGATCTGGGTTCTAATTATGTAACACTACTATAACAAGTGATAACGTGCCTGGATTCTGAATCTGGATATTAACAGTTACGGGGCATGAGGCGAACAGTGTAGCTGGATATCTAAATCTCAGTTTTTAAAACTGTAATATGGGGGAAAGGTTATCTGGATCGTAAATCCAGTTTTGAACTGTAAATATGGGGACACAAGGTTATCTGGATCTTAATCCAGCTTTAACTGTAATATGGGTGAAGATGTTGTGCCTGGATCTTAATCCAGCTTTAACTGTAATATGGGTGAAAGGTTTATCTCGATCTTAATCCAGTTTTTAACTGTAATATGTAGTGAAAGGTTATCTGGATCTTAATCCAGCCTTTAACTGTAACATTGGGTGAAAGGTTATGCTGGAATCTTAATCTCAGTTTGTTAACAGTTCGTATGAAGTGAGCAGCTTTCACTAAATCGAAACGGTCACTCCAGTTTTTAATTGTAGTATCGATTGGCAGCATAATCTGGGATGTGATAGTGCAGATATTGAGAATATATGTTAGAAACAGCTCTTTTAGATCTCGCTAGTTTAGCCAGAACGTAGTAAGTTGCTAGTCCACGGTATGAATGATGCTGAATCCAAATACATTTTGATTTTGCATATCTTTTTTTTTAAGCATGCCTGGTTTTTCTTTGGCTGTGCTTTCAGTGGTGGTTTCTACTGCGAAATGTCCAGTCGTTTCCTGACTGCCTCCCAGGTTCTATCAGTAGCATCAACAGGGAAACCCCAGTCAGTGATTTAGGCTGCCACAAGGCCCGCCCTAACAGAGGGGCCCTGCTTAAGTTTTAGATTTACATGTTAGAGTGTCTTGCTTTCCAAAATAATCGCGACATGTTGTATGCCTAAAAGTGTGGACGCATTAAAAATCTTCACCAACAAAATTCCATGCAGTTACACTACCGGCAACGCACAACTCACCCGTGCGCCACACACAGCACACACAACAACAACCACACACACAGCCATGCGCATAGTGCAACACACACATCACACACCGCAGCACACACACACCACACACAGCACACACATCACACACAGGTTAGAACCCAATAACATGCCACTAACACACCCACCTTCTTAATCTAATCCAGTAGCATCAGAGTAGGCTATAATTCTTGAATGAACCATACATGTAGGTTGTTCAATATTGGTTGACATGAAAGAAGACTGCTAAAGCGAGACAAGTGGAATAAAAACTGGTCAGATCTTAAAGTAGCACCTCATACGCATGCTCCTTCTGTGCAGAACAAGGGTACCTAGGTCCCAAGCCGTCACTACTTACGGTACCTATTCATCTTTGTACATACACACACAGAAGAGGGGGCACATAGAACAAAAGAAACTTCCCTCCAGAAGAAAGTTCCAACCTTGCTCACCTAGACCCTAACCTGATTCTGTGGTCTCGTTGCTGTCACTGCTCTAGACGGTGACCTCATTTGGATTTCCTGTCCATATTCTGTCCGTGGGATTGTGTGTTGAAATCAAAAGTGTGGGCAAGTTTCATGGAGAAGTTTGTCGGGATTGATGTCTGTAAGGCCATGCCTAAGAAGGGTAGGTGTTGGACTGCATCGCTGATCCAGAAGTGAACTATTGTCATATGGGGAATTTAATAGGTGAGTCATGTTGCTAAGTTGGATGTCAGAATTTGTCACAAACTCAAACCACTGAAGAACCGACTCGAGCACAGCGCAGTGTCTGCTTCGGTGAGTAAACCTCGCTCGTGACATCCAGGGTTATGGCTGCTTGGGCGGAATATGTGGTGCTGGTGCTGGGTTATTAAGAGTGGCATGTGGCTCACTGGCTTTTTGTCTTGATTTTGTCATCCTGGCGGTGAGTTTCCGGCTCGACCGTTTGCGTCACACCATCTTTGTCCAACTTTTGCTGGCCCAGTCAGGCTTTTGATTTATTCGCTCGGCACCTGACCTGCAAGGGCCATTCCTGGGACTAGACCCTGGCATGCAGCTAAGATTTTTGTGCATGGCAGTCTGGTGGATAGTGGCTCACTTTTCAGGGGTCCAGGATAGCTTTGATGTTCGGGTCTATGGTTTGAGTCCTCGACAAGCTGTCCCATCCTCCTCCACTGCCACGTGGTGGGTAGAATCTGGATTTCAAGGTTTTCAGGTTTGGAGACTATGAGCTGTAATTTCCCTATGCAGAATCTGTGCTTTTAATGGCATATTCATTAATTACAGCAGGGAATTTGTTCTCTGGTCCATTTTTTAATAGAAAACTGATTTTGTTTGTTAATATATATACACCTGCAGAAGTGTGGTTGGAGGGATGGGGAAGAGGAATCTACTACTTTGTTTGCGCATTGTTAAGTCTTCTTGGGTAATCGTTGCTGAATATCATAGAAAGGCATGTTTTCGACAAGAATAAAACAACAGTAAGATAAATACACACATGGACGGTATCCCAGTTGACTATGATACATTACATAACAGCATGATGAAATGCAGTGCAGCACAATACGCCGTAACCACAATCAGGCAAATGCATACCTCTGAACCAAAATGCGAAATAAAATTTAGTACAGTATGATACAGGACAGATCAGTTTGAAGTGATACGGTACAATGTGCGGCAACAACACAGTGCGCTACAGACGACAATGTGTAGTATTATACATTTCAGTAGGAACAGTAACAACAGTAACTGCTTAGGGAACAGCACAGGCAATGTGCATTACAAAGCAAACAGAATCTCGTGTCAAATGCTGATGACACATTACAAGACAATCCACTACACTACATGACAGATTGTACAATTGAGTGTGCTACAACTCAGTACAGTAGTAGTAGCACAGTAATGTTTATACAAAGTACAAAATAAACACAAACAAGCGTAGTACAATACAGAATGATTATGATACAGCACAATGAAAGTAATTTGATATGAAATGGAGTGTAAAACGTAGGGTGAATCTATTACCATACAATAACCATGGTATAGACTAGAAATACTGCAGTACAGGGCAGTACAAACAGTAGAGACCTGCTTCCCTTCATTTCACCCCAGTGACTGTAGATAGCGGATGCCTTCGCGAACAGCAGGTGGTGAAGAATCCCCATGACTAACATAGAAGAAGTTGAAGTCTGTCTACTCATGTCCAGTCCAGTCCAACCAAGTCCAGTTCAATGGAGTCTAATCCAGGCCCATTCTATTTCAGTCCATTTCTGCAAATAAATGTTAGCGAACCCTGCCAAGAGAAACGTGGACAAACAAGTCACAAGACGAAACATGACACGTTTTCGACCTCATAGGTCGTCTTCAGGCAAGACACAAACAACAGGACAATGAAAATAAACGAATTTTTTGCTTAGCTTGGATCTCTTCAGTGTGCAAGGTAGGCAGGGCGTTGATTTCCGCCTGCAGTTGTCTCCCTTCGCAACCAGTCCAAGTCACTACAATTTGATGCAAGTCAGTTTAGGTAATGTGTGTAGTGGGCTGAATAATGATGCCTTCTAAGATGGAAACCAGTCTGCTGTTAAAAGGAAAAAACCCGTTAGAGATGAAAATAGTTGGATGATTCGTTGGGTAATGTTATCAAAATATGAAAGAAGGGGATTGATTTTCTGTTTTGATATTAAAAAAAAAAATGAAAATCAGTCTGAAATCCCTTTTAGGAATGAGTCTGTATTTTCCTTCTGTTTTCGTTTTAAGTTTCTTTATAAAAAGCATGAATGTAATAACTTTTTGTTGAATACTTCTTGACAAAAGTTGGGACTGCTGAAAATTTTTGGAAGATGTTGCTTCAGTTACACAATACATATTTTTTTATGTTAAAGATGAATGGGTGGAAGAAGCATAGTGTTTTTGTGTAATTATTATTGTGCAATGTTTTTAACCAAGATGTATTTGATCTATTGTTACAAGTACGTGTACTATTGAATAACTTGTTTCAGTGAAATGTACATGAATTGTTCATTGGTAAAAATCTGTTTTGATCCATTAGTATGATTAAGATATGTTTTTGGGTTTATTACCGACTGTTACATTATTTTGCAAGTTAAAAAACGAACTAACTCTGTTAAACTCCTTATGAGGAATCTTCAGTTGATTAGTTGTTTTTGTGAGTAGAGGTTGTGGCTATTTTGCAAAGCTGGCCCATACTATCTATTTCACATGGAAATGATCTGTTCGGAAATCTTTGAATTTAACATTTAATTAATCAGCATTTTTTGGTGTTTTGGTATCAGTGAGTTGTCATCTAAGGGCAGTAAACATTTGTGTGCCTCCGCCTGAGTATTTGTTGAATTGTTTTTTATTTTGAAGTTGCAAATGTTAGTGAGTGCAAGCTCACCAATAGAAAGAATCATCTGCCTAACACAGTAGAAATAACTAGAATTATACTGTTAGGTCTAGGTCACAAACCTCACCATGCTCAGATTTGCTTCACAGCAGGCAGACAAATGTGTAAGAGTTCCCCTCCCTTCAACAATGTCATCAAACTACATCAATTGGTTGATGAAATATGTCATTCTTTGTAATACAGTTAGGGCTAATTGTCTGATTGTCAGTGCAAAAGATAATATGAGATTTACATGAAAAATGATTTCTGTAAGTTCCAGTCATGTTATGTGGACTTGTGCACTTCCAAGGGAGATTTTACAGAAGAAAAAATTTTAACAAAATTTCCGGTGTGTTTTTTATGAAGGTGTATTTTAAAGGATTGTGCTGAAGGAGACCCGTTTTTTTTTTGGGGGGTTTTTTTTTAATTTGACTATGTGAGTATACTTTCAGTGCACTGACAGCCCTGCATGATTATGGCCCTTTGTGCGTC
This sequence comes from Conus betulinus, assembly GCA_016801955.1. NCBI lineage: Eukaryota > Metazoa > Mollusca > Gastropoda > Neogastropoda > Conidae > Conus > Conus betulinus. Next base: position 18,028 of record JADBJO010020557.1, read on the forward strand.
GGCTTGGGCTACAAGCAGCATTACCTTACCTTTACCAGCGCCAGAGACACAGCCTTACTTATATACAAATAGATAATGTCTGTTGTTTGATGATAAAGTTCGTGCTGACTACAGTCATTTCAAAACAAGATGATATAGTACAGGTAGAATAACAGTACAACCCACAATTTCAATTTAAGCAACTGCAATGTAATGTATAGTCCACTAACAATAGAGCAGATGAAAAATTCACATACACAGCACAAGTGACACTGCGAGTAAGAAGGCAATAATAATATAAACACAATGGCGATACACAAGACATATCTACTGAGGATGGAATACAATATCAGTACAACACAATGCAAATATAATACTGTGCAATACGAATTGCGAAACACACACACACACAACACACACACTAATCACACACACGACACACAACACACACACACACACCACATTCTTCCACACGCTCCCGGAGAAACGACCATAGGAGTGCAATGACACTTTGAAAGGGAATACAATCTAAAGCAGCAATAGATGACAATAGAAGTACAAGCTGAACCACAATTAGTATCAAGTACAATGCCCTAACAATGCTAAACAACAATAGTGATAACCATACAGTCACATGAAAATAAATGCCAGCATTAGAAAGGCCTATACATATAGAAACACAGACACAGTGCATTTGAATAACGAGTATAATACAATGCCATGCCAGGCAACACAACACAATCACCAATACACCACAAATGAGAAAAAATAAAAAAAGTACAGTTTACAACAGAGACGACAACGATTACAACACATACACACTATTGATACGGTAGTAGTAATACACAAAACAGTTTGAATCACAGTACAAACAATGCAGCTCTACAGAACATGTCAACAACAGGCCAAAGTGAAATCTAAGAACTGCCTGGACAGCCGCACACAAATCTAGTACACCAATATCCTGCCACGAGTGTTGTCTTGAAACTAGTAGTAAATGTGATATTGCCGCTACAATGAAGTTAGGCCATCAGTCCCCCAACAAAAGAAAATTCATGTCTCTAATCACTTGTAGCTTTTGACAGCCCATCCGGCCATCTTCCTCAGTTGATGCAGTTGCTGGACTGGGTCGAAATGATTAGGCTGTACCGTTCTGGACCTGCCCAAGCAGTGTTTATATACCTTCCCCAAACAATATACATGCAGCGGGCGACACCTGTTTAATGCATGATATGCGAAAATGACTGGCGTTTATTCAAGACAGGTCTCCAGTATTTTCACACATTGCTACCGCACACACACACACGCACCCCACAGCACACACACACACACACACACCACACAAACACACACACACACAGACACACAGACACAGACACCCCACCACACACACATACACAACACACGCACAAACACGGCACACACACACACACACCACACACCACACACACACAAACCACACACACACACACACCACACACACATAATACATAGAACACATGCACGCAATCACTTATACGCGTGCACATGATGCATGAGCGCTCAAGACATGCGTACACGCACACGCATGGCACACACACACATGCACACACACACACACACATCACACAGCCACACCACACACACACACACGTCCACACACTGCTTGTATGCACAGGCACAACGGCACACAACATACATCAACACCGGAGAAAAAAAAAACACAGGCACAACGCCCACAACACATTACACACAGCCCGGAGCAGCAAAAAAACAAACGACAAAAAACAACAGCACAAAAACTTTCTTCTCCAAGCAACATGTTTTCAACCATGCTTCCCTACACTTTCGCCATGTCATCCATCTTGGCCTGTTTCACAGGGGGACGGGATACAAAACGACCCTAAAAAAAAGATTTGTTTGCCTTGTTCCTGATCATCCTAAACTCCTCTGCGTCACCATGCTGTCCATTGCTAGTCCATAGGGGGGGAGTTCTTCTTCATTTTTTTTAATTTGCAAACTAGTATCGTACTATCACGAGGCGGGGCTCAAAGTGCTGATACAACCAAAAAGAAAAACACAAGAAAACGCGCGATTCTTGGGAGCTCTACCTATTTTTTTACAGTGAGCGTCAGCAGGGCAAACACCACAACACACATTCTTTACTCTCGCAAAGATATACCTTACAACCAGCTGGGGCTGTGTAAAGAGAATGTGGACAGGTCCGTCATTGGTTGTTTTTTTTGTCCTGGAATTACATTACTGTCTATTATTAGCACCTTTGCCCTGTCTTGAAAGGTGTTGACCTATGGACCGATGGGAGCGTACTCAACGTCTGCAGGAGGAACATAGTGCAAGAGGGAAAACCAGTTTATCTTTAGGATCACAACTACTTTTTCATCTGGGATCAATAGATCTGTTTTTCCTGTAGTGACCTTATGTCTTATTTTCGCCTGTTTCTTCCTGAGGATACTAGCTTTGTCTTTCCCTCCCCTGTGTGTGTCGAAGGATCAAACTTTCCTCCCCTGTTTTGTGTGAGGATGCTCCAATTATTGTCCATAGTCTTTACCTTGGGATTAATAGCTTTTAGATCCTTAGTTTTTACATGAAAATTACAGTGTTTGAGCTTCAAGGAAATGTAGTAAACAGGAGACAACCGTCCATGAGTGGAGCAAAAATGGAAAATTGTTGTGGATCTTGTGCCATCTCACAACATTTTTCTTACTCATTGGATGGTTTCCTAAGGATAATCATCTAGATTGTTTTCCAGTGTAAAATAAGGAAAACTGCCGTGACGGCACAAAGAACGCCCATCATAAATGTGTTTCACCAGTAGGGCAACAGAGTAAAACACTTGTAAGGCCTTCAGACGAAGAATGGTTTATCTACCTTGGGAGTAAAAACATATAACGCTTTCACCTTTGTGAAGGAGAAGATGTGGTTTTTTGTAGAGACACTATTAATTAATGCGGCTTCTGAAGGTAGAGTGGTTTCCACTGTGTGACCTTTGAATGTTTCTGGCTCCACCAGAGGGGAGGAAAGTTCCAACAGAGCAGTGACCAGCCAAGATGACTGGTCCATGTGGACAACCGACATTGGTAAGACTGGAACAGTAAGTTGAATTCATTATCAGCCCGGCACACTATTCTTCATTTCACTTCCATGGACAGTTAATCCCTCTGAACGCTTCCGGTCCTCTTCAGACCAAGACCTTTCCCTCCCGCCCGCACCCCCCCCCCCCACACTCAACGGTGTCTGAGTTTAGAAATAGTTTCCCATCAAAATCTTTGAACTTGTTGCATGTGTCCTGGTCAGGCATTTTTGGTTAACATGTACTAAAGTTTGCAATTGTGTTGACTTCCTTCTTTGTAGCAATTAAAAACGTTTTAAGTTAAGAATTGTCCCCCCCTTTTTTTTTTCTATTGGCCGGGGTTTTACCTACTGACCCATGAAGTCGACATTCGGGCATTTATTCTCTTGAAGATGCCAGTTAAAATACTTCAGACATTCTCACTGTTATAGCTGGAGGCTAATAATTGGAACGGGTAGGTGTTACAGTTGAAAGCTAGTATTGGAACTGTAGTGTTACAGTTGAAGGCTAGTTATGGACTGTGGTGTTTAACCACTTCAATAGGCTAAACGAGGAACTGTAGTCTTACAGTTGGGGGGAGGAATATAAGGAACTATGAGTACTACTACAGTTGAAGGCTAGTTATGGAGACATAATTGTACAGTGTTGAAGAGTTTTGTATGGGAACTATTGTGTCACAGCTTGATGGGCTAGTAACGGGAGTTGTCTTGTTACAGTTGAATTTGTAACAATGGATTTGTAATGTTACAGCGTGAAGGATAGTAATAAAACTGTTGTGTTACAGCGAAGTTGATACTGGAACTGTAGTGTTTATTGCTGAAGACTATCAATGGATCTTAGTGTCTTTACAGCTGAAGGCTATTAGATTGAAACTATTGTGTCCACAAGCTGAAAGCCAGTAATGGAACTATTGTGTCACGCTGAAGACTAGCAATGGAACTATTGTGTCACAGCTGAAGACTAGCAATGGAACTATTTGTGTCACAGCTGAAGACTAGCCATGGAACTGTAAGTGTGTTACAGTTGAAGGCCAGTATGGAACTGTTTTATTGTCTTACAGTTGAAGGCTGACAACAGAACTGATGTAGTGGTTACGTTGCTAGTAAGGCTGTACGTGCCGTTGAACTGTGTAATTGGTACAGCAACTGTGAAGTTTCTTGCTGACAACAGAATGACCTGTATTCGTTACAGTAGAAATTTGACAAAAAACTGCTACTGCTGCAGGCTAGTTATGGAACTTGTTATTGTTAATCAGTTGAAGGCTGACAACAGAACTCGTAGGTGCTTACTGCTGCAAAGGCTAGTGTATTATGCGTGCAACTGTTCATTTGTGTACATTTGCCAGTGCTGACAAACAAGAACCTGTAGTAATGAAACTGCTGAAGGCACTAGGTTTATGGAACTGTGTCATCCTGTTACACAAGTGGTAGGCTGACAACACGAACAATGTAGTGTTCTGACGTGCGTGAAGGTCCTAGTTAGTGGGAAACTGTTTTATTGTTGTTACAGTGTGGAAGGAGGGCTGACGCAACAGACTGTAGTATTAATACTTACTGACCTGAGGCTAGTTTGGAACTGTTATTGTTACAGTGGAAGGCTGACAACAGAACAAATGTGTATGAGTGGGTCCTACGGGGTCTGAAGGCAACTAATGAGGTGTAGTTTTTAATCTGTTCACTGCAATTTTGTGTTCAGGGGTAATTAACTTTTCTTAGTCGACATCTACTCATTGTAGAACTCACAAAGAAGTGGCAGCAGTCCATAAGGTTTGTTTATAAATGAACTCACTCCCATCATCTAGCCGCCAGGTTGACATTAGCAAGCTTTCAAATTGACAATGGGCAAATCATTGATGGCATCTATACTGCATCCATTAGATATTCAGGATTTTACTAGTCTGGAAGTGTAACTTTAATCTTTATTCAAATATGTAACACATGATTGGTTTAATAATTGGATCAAAACAATGTAACGTTTGGTCTAAGATATTGCTATTTTGATCCCATAGGCATCTACAAAATGAGAAAACAACATCAAACAAAACCAACAACCAAACTCCAATTGCTATTAAGATGTGGAAGAATAAAAGCATCAGTATATTTTCCTGTTACTTACTGCATTCTTGCTATGCAATTGTTCATTTCAGATCCGTCCTCTACTAGAAAGGTCTGCGATCATTCCTTTTCTGTAAGATGCTTGACTAAGTAAAGATTTGACAAGATAATGTTATTAAAGCGGAATGATTTGTAAAATGGAAATCCTTGTCTCATACTTTGATCGTTTAGATGGCTTATGCAGTGACCGTGTATAGCATGTAACTGAAGAATAATGTGCCACCAGAAAAAAGCCATAACAATATCTATTTAGGGCACTGTGATAGAATGGACATGTGGACCGATTGCATTCTATTCTGATGGTGGGTGGTATGTAGAGAATAAATTGTCATCACGGACATCTTGCAAATCAAACCCTTTTACCCCCTATCAATGGGTCACGGAGCCTCAATCTGGGGTGAGGCGTCCCACACATTGTTTTTAACAATTTTTATAGGTATTCTGTTTTGTTTGTGTGTTTTGTTTTATTTTCTTTGTCCCACGCGAACCTCACCCTCCTGGTAGCTACACAAAGGAAAGTAACCACATTATCAGTTACTTGGTACTGTAACTTCCCTTGCTTCATATTGCCGCATCTAGAATTCAGACGTTCCAGGGATGAGTGTCTCGGGCTTTTACGTTTATGGTCTTCACTCAACTCCAGGTATCCGTGTAGTCGGTCTTCAGGAGTCTTTGCCTATTTGTTGTTACTATTCCCAACTAGAAACCATCGTGGGGGTCTTGGTGGGGTCGACTGCAGTTTCGGTGACATGGGGGTCGGAAGCTTTTTTGGAATTTTTCACTGCGCGGATGATGATGTAGTTTAAACTCGAACAATGATGTGATGGCGCCACCCGGGGTAGTTGTCCCTCATGACCAAGAGTACAGTACAAGTAGGGTAACTCTGGTAGCTCCCCATCAGAAAAAACTAACACAGTATTAACGTTTATTCAAGACTGGCACAGCCTTTTAAACTTTGAATAGAGGTCAGACACTAAAAGACGAACAACTAGCCTAATACTAGGCCGGAAAAAAACGCGTGTGTCAGGCCAACAACTCTTCTTTCTCTCTTCCTAAAGACCCGGTTCATCCCTCAAACGGTTGGTCACACCAGCGCGCATGTTAAAAAGTCAAAACAAATAATACAATAAGTGACGACTCAGCCCATTGGCCCCTGGAGCAAAATTTTGGCAACAAGGGGATCGCACACGGATAGCCCAAAAGTTAGAAGGCAATACAAGATTCAGGCCGAGGTAGCATCATCTGTGGAAGTTAAAGTAGAAAAGTCGGGTCAAGTATGCCATATCTCAAGACTGATCCGTATCAACTTTGGTTTTTAAAATGAGACTGCAGTTTGTGGCAATCTTGAGGGCAACCCGTGCAGTGAGTTCCCACAGCCGTACAGAGAACTTAGATACAATGACTGTAAGGATGGCCTGTCTATATTTTGTCTGCAGGTAATCGGCATGAAGACTGACCGAGCCAACTGCTGGGCTATTCTATATTCACTCCATACTAGTTGTTCCATTGGGATATATCAGTTTAGTTTATCTCTTCCTTTGTGAAGAAGATACTAAATTTGATAAAGAAAGCTCTTCTCTCTTCTAAGGGTTTTCATTTTAATTTCCTCATTTTCTTCCTAGTATCCTTCTGTCTGGGTTCCCTGTTACGAACTGCTGCTGCCTCTCTTCTGAATCTTTTCGAGGTTATCAATGTCCTTTAGAGATGGTAAGGATCCCAGACTGAACAACCACATTCTAGTACTGGTCTAGACATTTGTTTGTATCATTTCGTCTTTACAACCTTTAGGGGACAGTCGTTTGCCATTCCTGTGTAAAGGTATGCTAAAAGATGTTATATGCTTTCTCACGTACTAAACTGTAATGTTCTTTCCCATTTTGGGACGACGTGGAGGGTCCTATCTCAATCAGCGCCTAAAATATTTTGCAGCACTGATTTTCTTCAAGAATAGTCATTATGAACAGATATTCTGATCTAGTTTGGTGAGCGTTTCTTACATATAGCAAACACTTCGCACTTCTGGGGGATGAAATTCCATTTTCGAAGTTCTTCGGGGGGCCCCACTCCTGTAAATCGTTTAGATCTGTTTATGTAGGGGGGAAAAGCGGTCTCTTCCTTGCTTGGCTTCTGATTGTTTCTAAACTATGTACTGAAGCTGTCAACGTGCAAAAGATCCTTATTGTAGTTTCAAGGAGAGAGAGAGATTTCAACTTCAATGTCATTTAATACAAAACAAAGGCCTCATAACAGTTTTACATGGTGGACAAAACCTGACAACTCAAACTGTTTTCATCGTGAATGACTTTTGCAAAGATTTCGGATTTAACTGATTGCGAAGCACCAAAACAAGAGACATGAACTGGGGGAGCACGCAAATCAAGAAAATATATCATAAAAATAATGAAAATTTTCACTAGGGTTTCGCCTGGAGATAACCATTTTGTATCCTTTTCGAAAGCAGATCTATTTGGTTGCTTGCTGCTCCGATGCATTTTCTATTTTGCTTGCTCCGAGGCGTTTGGTTCCTATTTGCTTGCTCTGCTTTCCGTTCCGAGGCGTTTCGTCGTCCGCTGGATTCGGAAGCTCATTACTAAAACAGCCGCTAGCTAGTTGCGTGTCTGTGCTACCTGGCGTCAAATAGAGACCACCCACAGATCCATTAAACCGTGGCGTTCTCGACCACCGTAAGTGTTGCCAAAAAGACAATCCGTCCACAGCACGCCCAAAGCAGCCAGCGTATAGAAAGGTAGTAATGAAACCAAACGAAAGGTGGGGGAGAAAAAAAAATTTTTGCTGAAACAACTAAAGACATTATGGGCAAACAGTATAAAAATATAGAGGACAAATCTTTGTCGCCTACGCGATTGTTGAGGATCCCCCCAAGGAATGACAAGGGAGATCAAAAAGACAAACACACAAAGCGCGACACAGAAGGAAGAATAAACTCCATCTCATCGAAAACGAAGAATTGTGCGAAAAGAAAGTGAAGGCAGTGGAACAGTAAACAATAACAGTAAACAAGATAGGGGTAACTTTTTGCTCCCCATAAGAAAACCTAACACAGAGTATCACTTCCCAATTATTCCTCAATTTCTCTCTCGCCATGACACAAAAGGTCAAACGATGGAGCCGGCGACAGACATGCTTAGGCCGTCAGCGAGACCCTGCCCACAGGTCTTTGTGACATGACCCAAGGGTGTGACGATAGGCTAGGTTATCTAGAAAACCCTTCACTATGTCCATCCTTAGGTGGTCACGTTTTCTCTTCTTCTTCTTTTTTATGTTATTTATTTTATTATTGTTGTGTTATTATGTTTAGTATGCGCTCTATGATCAGTGGACCGTTTCTCCTGTGTATCAGAGATGGTCTTGGACATGGAACCATGGATTAGACAGATACACAAGAGCGTATTTCAGGTGAACTGCTAGTCTTAGGAAATAAGAAAGCGCAAAGTGTGTGGTCTCTTCAATGCTATTCGCTGGCGTGGTCTCGTTCTCTGTCTGGGAACCCCCATCTCACACGCTCTTTCTCTTTCGCTCAGGGTCTCTTGGACACCATAACACATTTGGCATGTTGCGCCACACCATGCGTATGCACTGGCATGCCATGCTTGCACAGAGATTCACGCATGCACCCAGCGAAAGCGCGTTGCGCCCTGTATGCGCGCACAACACACAGAGTATGACTACGAACATGCACACACATGCACGCACGCATGCACACGCACACGCTACACACACCACACACACACCCAACACACACCACACACGAACACACCACACACACACACAACACACACCACACACTAACACACACTAGTGCACGCACGCACGGCACATGCACATGATCGGATCTGAATCATGTAATTAAATAGACATTACATTCGAGAACCATACACACATGCGCATGCGTGTACACTTACGCTCGCCACGCACACCACACCCAACAGGCACGACACACAGGGCACGCAACACACGCATACACACTGCACTGCCACGCACGCACGCACAGCACGCGAAGAGCACGCACGCACTCACACGCACCACGCACGGCACGCAGCGCACGCCACGAGCATGCCACGCACATACACGCACGCAAAATACGCGCTCACCACACTAAGAAATACGTATCAATTTCCTTGTCTCGAACAAAGCGTACAACGATTCACATTGAGAGGGGGGGAAAACAGGTTCAGGGCGTAGCCCCCTGCACGGACGCTGGCAAGAGAGTGAGTAAACGCTGGACTGATGCCATGAGTTCTTCCGGGAAACACAGGGCAACTCCCGCTTCTTCTTGTTGAACTAGAAACGAACTCAGAAAAAAAATGACGCTAACCACTAACAGCAACAAACTGACGGCCAACGACAAGTCATGTAAACAAGGGCAGGGGCGGTTGAGCAGCACACAAAAACACTGGCTGCCCCCAAACGCAGCAGTACACATCCGGGGACCAGATATACCAGCTCAGACTCACACAAACCAAAGCGGTGTGGTGTGCACCTCAATGAGGCAATAAATGAAAATAAATGATGGATGATGGATGATAATGATAATGATGATAATAATAAGATATGATGACGAATAAGTTTATGATGATTAATGATAAAGTTATGATGATGATGATGATGATGATAATAGTAATAATATTAATAATAATAATAATAATGATTACAATAGGTTATCTAATAAAGTGGTAATGATGATGACGATATGACGATAATAATGACTAGATAATGCTCTAATGATAATAATGATAATAATAATAAGAAGAAGAAGAATGGTAATGATGACTGATGATGAGAATAATAATATATAATAATAATAATAATAATAAAATTGATGATAATGATAACAGATGTAATCCTAATATAATAATAATGAGTATAATATGATATTGATAATGATAACATATTAACCATAATCTGATGTATAATGATAACATAATTATAAAACACACACAATCTGACAACAAATCAGTTCAAGAAGCCGGCCCACGAAAACACATGCCCCAACCCTTGGCCAGTCAGAACCCCACCCACCCCTACGAACTTCCTCCAGCTCCGATGCATTTTATTCAGTCAAACACCATCTAAAAACCTAACCCCCCGACCTTTTGCCTTCCAGCCCCACAACCGTGGCATAATCCAAAAGTATCCCTCCCCCCCTCCAAGCGCCATCCCCCCCCCGGAGCCCCCATCCCCAACTTCAAATAGCAGTCCAATCAAAGCACGCAGGACTCGACATAGGCCCAGGATGCCCCCCCCCATATAGCAAGGCACAAGGCATCCAGCCCCCCCCCCCCCCCCCCCCACCCCCCCCCGCATCAGTTAGATAATCAAAGTCCCGACAGCGTAGGAATTGGTCCCCCCCCCCCCCCCCCCCCCCCCCCCCCACCCCCCCCCAGCTAGCCACCCAAAACATTCCGACACAGTTCCAATCAATCATTTCACACTTCCGACCAAGAGGCAACTACAACCAACCCAAGAATGTGAATACAATCTCAATCGCAGTGCAAACCAATCCAGTCCAACGAAAAATGCGAAGTTGATGCAATATCCGACAACCATGGGAAATTGGTCCCGTCGGATGGCAGAGTTCCAGTCGATCAAATCTATAGCAATGGCCACAGGCCCACGTCTAATTCCGTTCACGGTGGAAACTGAAATCCATTCACACTATGCATGGATTCTGACTACAATCCAACGCGCCTGACAAACAACGCATTAAATGGCAAATGCAATTAATTCCACCCGCGGTGAAATGAATCAGCCATGTACTTGGTGCACTATCGATGACAATCCATCCCCAAACACCAATGAACAGCAGTCCCTCGATCCAAATCAATCAATTCCATGGCATTCGACTAATTCGTTCACTGTACAAGTTGCTGATCCAGGTCTCATGCAGTGGAAATCCAATCCATGGTGTCCCAGGCCGTACTGGAATCAAAACGCAAAATGTTCAATGCAGCATGACGAGAAATACAATAATCGAACGCCATCCGCGATGCGATCGTCTAGTCCGAAACATGGAAAATTGCTTTGGTGGTCTGTCCAAATGCTAATGCCAATCACAATGCAGTGCAATGTGACATCAATTCCAGACTATCGCCTATCGATCCATGTGTCCAACGCAGTGCTGGCTCAACCAAGACCCGTCAAAGCCAAATCCCGGTCCCAGTGTAGTGCCTATGATCACTTCAATTTCCAAAGCCAGTGCGTGACCCAATCCGAGTGCGTCCAACAGGCATTCTAGCCCAAGTCTCTGAAAGTTCCCATAGGCCTAAGATCCCATGGCGTACAATCCTTGCAAGTCCAACACAATCCCAAACCATTGGAACACAATCCACGCAGGACTGCAAACTGCAGGCCTAACCACCCATCCAATCCATGCGCAGTGCTAGAAAGGTCAGAAACACGCCAACCCCCCGTGCAAAACGCCAACACAATTCCAATCTGGTGCAAACAACCCAGTCCAATTCCAGTGGCGGCCCGAATCCACTTCCAATCCTAGTGCGTCGCCAGCTAGCCAATCCATCCCAGTCCAATCCACCGTCGGTACCATGTGGGCGTGCGCGGGCCTAACCCAATCCAATCCAAGTGCAAGCCACAACACAAGTCCAATCCAGTGCACACGAGCTAGAGCCCAATCCAATCCAGTGGCGACCTAACCCAATCCAATCCCGTGCAAACCACCCCAAATCCATCCAGTGCGGTCAGTCCCAATTTTCACATCCATGTCACCCACCCAAATCCAATCCAGGGCGGCCCCATTCCCAATTCATCCAGTGCAAACCACCCAATCCTATCCAGGCCAGTGCATCCTACCCCATCACAATCCACTGGATCTAACCAAATGCCAATCCGTGATAGCCTAACCACATCCCATCCAGTGTCAACCTCATCACAATCCAATCCATTGCAAGCTAACGAATCCAATACAAAGTGGCCAGCCCCCAGTGTCCGGAATCCCGTATGCACAGGCGGCCAACACAACGTCCAAGCCATTGTAATAACCTACCATATCCACTTCCGATGTCACAGTCAACATGTATCCAGGTTCACGTGCAAGCCAATCCCATAAGCACGCCAACACATAATCCTTAACTCCAGTGCAAGTTCCCATTCCTATTCCGATGTTACAAGTCGTGAAACAAACCCCACCATGGTTATGGAACAAGAGTACATGACGCACAGGCCACCACGCGAGGAGTCCAATTTCAGGTGTCCAGTTAGGAACAGCCAGGGTGTTTCCAGGATTGAACATAAGAGGTCGAAGCCATCACAATCATAATCATCCGACCAGTCAAGCCACACAATCTAATCGCAGTTTCAACGCCAGACACAATGTCGGCGGTTCAGCAATTGCAGGTAAACCCAAGGTGCGAATGTCAAAACATACCAACGACAATCGAATCCAGCGATGATCCAAGGCGGCAACACAATATCACCAATACGACTCATTGGAACACAATCAGTTTGGCACAACGCCGAGATCTCCCTTACGCAATCCGACCGTCCCGCATCCTCTAGCGCGCCCCCCCGCCTCCCGCGCCTTACCTACCCCCCTGAGGCTCCCGGCACTAGGGTAGTCATACGAAAGTAAGGGTGAAGTCGCTTGATGACATATCGGTCTGTAATTCACGTTCTCACTTAGTCCTGCTCTCTTCACGCTGCACTGACACTCCCTGCTGCTCGCGCCATCCTGCCCCGTATCCCACATCCCGTGTGGTCGACCTCCATCAGAACCGGAAAACCATCAGCGTGCAAAATTTGACCGTGGCGAGAGAGTAGGTGGAGAGCCTACACCAACCTTCGACGACACTAGTACGGATTGATGTTCTGTCTAGCATGTTTGGGCTCGTGGGCATGTCTGTTGAAATTTTTGCGTTGTGTGTAGTACATTACGTCAAGGTTGGCTGT
>JADBJO010020558.1:7500-17500 GCA_016801955.1 Conus betulinus
GTAAGGGCTGGGTACGGTATGTCACTGGGAGGACAACAGTATGATTTTTTTTTCCCGCCTTCACTGTGGTGTGCGGATAACATCATGCCCTGCAAGTGATAAGTTCAGCATGCTTTCTAGAACTGACAGGAGCCTTTCGAACGGACATATTTTGACAGATCTGTGTGAAACAAGGGCGATATGTTTCACTTGCTGCTGGAAAGCGTATCCAGGACGGCAGACTAGGGTAAACTGCATCTGCTTGTCTGAGAGAGAGCGAGAGAGAGAGAGAGAGAGAGAGAGAGAGAGAGAGAGAGAGAGAGACTTTATAATAATGACAAGGATCTGAACAATACTTCAGAATTGTTGCGGCGGGAGACCTGCTATGCATTACTGTGGCACATTTTCATTCTGACCAGTATTAATTCCGATGGATCTAAATCACACTGTGTCAAAAAAGCTAGATCACATTATGTAAGAACAATAAATAGTTGGAGTTCTCTGATTGTATTGTACTAAAAAACAGTCTCCATTTATCGATTAGAATGTATCAATAAAGTGCGCAGATAATGAAACGATTTAGAATAATGAAAAAAAAATTTCTACATGCTACGATTTTTTCTTTCAAAACGCGCAGTTCCCTGCACGCAGGTCTTGATAAAACTTTTTTTTTTTTTTTTTTTTTTTTTTCCAGAATAGAGTTCTTTCCTTGTAATATCTCTCAACACAAGATTCTTTAGACCATAACATAACAACAACAGCCAAAAACAAAAAAAACAAACAAACAAACAACACAAACAGTGTCCTGTTGCTCAGTGTTGACTATCTCTGCATCACGAGATCACAAAAGGCAGTGTTTTAGGAGCAGCTACCCGAGCTCTGCGTCTCCAGGTTGTCAAAGGGGAAAGGATCTCCCTACTCGGCAATATGTACACGAAACCTATCGTGTCAGAAGTGCAACTGGTATCTGAGAGCAACCTCTCTTCTCTCCCTCCTCCCGCCCCCCCCCTCTCCCCCCTTCCTTCCTCTTCTTCTCTCCCCTCTCCCTCTCTCCTCCTCTCTCTCCCCCTCCTCTCTCCCTCTCTGTCTCCCTCCTCTCTCTCCTTCTCTTCTCTCTCTCCCCTCTCCTCCTCTCTCGTCCCTTTCCCTCGGCTCTCTCTCCTCCTTCTCTCCTTCTCCTCGCTCTCTCCCCTCTCCTCCCCCACTCTCTCTCTCTGGGTCTTCCACGCTCCTCTCCCCTCTCTCTCTCCCTCTCCCTCTCTCTCTGTCTCCTCTTGCACCTCTCCCTCCTCCCCCCCCCCACTCTCCTCTCTCTCTTCTCTCTCCTCCTCTCTCTCCTCCTCCTCCTCTACCTCCTCCGCCTCTCGTCTCCCTCTCCCCTCACTCTCTCTCTCCCTCTTCGTTCTCCCTCCTCTCCTCTCCCTCTCTTCTCCTCCCCTCTCTCTCCCCTTCTCCCCTCTCTCTCTCCTCCCTCACTCCTCTTCTCCTCTCCTCTTCTCTCCTCTCCTCCTCCCTCCGCCCCTCCTCTCTCCTCTCTCCTCACGCGTCTTCTTCCTTCCCTCTCTCTTCTCTCTTCCTCTCCCTTCTCTCCACGTCTCCCTCCTCCTCTCCCTCTCCCTCCCCCTCCCTCCTCCTCTTCCTCCTCTCTTCTCCCCATCGCCTCTCCCCTCTCTCCCTCCCCCTCCCTCTCTCCTCACTCCTCACTTCGCTCATTCTCTCTCCCCACAACCCTCCTCCCTCCTCTCTCCTCCTCCCTCCTCTCGCCCCCTCTCTCTCTCCTCTCCCTCTCTTGCCCTTCCTCCTCCTCTCCTCCTCTCCTCTCATCTCTCCCTCCTCCTCCTCCTCCCCTCTCCTCCCTCTCTCCCCCTCTCCTCTCCTTCCCTCTCTCTCCCCTCTCTCCCTCCCTCTCCCTCCTCCCTCTCCTCTCTCCTCCTCTTCCCTCCGTCTCCTCTCTCCCCTCCTTCCCCTCTCTCCTCCCTACTCCCTCCTCCTCCCTCTTTCCCCTCTCTCGCCTCTCCTCACTCTCCCTCCCCCCCTCCCTCCTCTCTCCTCCTCCCCCTCACCCCTCTCCTCCCTCCTCCCCCCTTCTCCTCCCCTCCTCTCTCCCCTCCTCTAGCCCTCTCTCTCCTCTCCCCCTGCCTCTCCTTCTCGCCCCTCCTCCCCCCTCCCTCGACCCTCTCTCCCCTCTCTCTTCTCTCTCCTCCTCCTCCTCCTCCTCTCTCCGTTCTCTCCTCTCCTCCTCTCTCCCTCCTCCTCTCTCTCTCTCTCCTCTCCTCTTCTCTCTCCCTCCCCTTCTCTTCCCCTCCCTTCTCTCTCTCGTCTCTTCATCCCCTCACCCCAGCTCCTCTCTCTCCTCCCCCCTCTCTCCGCTCTCCCTCTCTCCCCTACTTCTTTCCCCATCCTCCCTCTCGTCCCCCCCCCCGCTTCTCTCTCCCTCTCTCCCTTCTCCTCCCTCTCGTCGCCTCATCCATCACTCGCTCTTCTCTCCTCTCCCTCTCTTCCTCCTCCTTCTCTCCCTCTCTCCTCTCTCCTCCTCCTCCCCCCCTCCTCCCCCTCTTGCTCTCTCTCTCTCCCTCCTCCCTGCTCCCCCCTCATCTCTCTCCCTCGCCCCTCTCCTCGCCTCTTCCGTTCCCTCTCCCTCTGTATCTCTCACCTCCACCTCCTCTCTCTCTCCCCCCCCCTCTCCTCTCTCTCTCTCCCCTCTCCCCCCCTCCCTCTCCCTCCTCCTCCTCTCTCTCTTCTCTCGTCCTCTCTCTCCTCTCCCCCTCTCTCCCTCTACGCTCTCTCCCCCTCCCTCCTTCTCCTCCTCTCCATCCTTCTCCTCTCTCCTCCCTCTCCTCTCATCTCTCCGTCCCCCGCCCTTCTCCTCCTCTCTCATCTCTCGCTCCCTCCTCATCCTTCCTCCTCCTCCCCTCTCTCCCGCCCTGTCTCTCCTCCCTCCGCTCTTCTCCTCTCTCCTCTCCTCCCTCTCCCTTCTCTCTCCCCTCCTCTCCCTCTTCGCCCCTCATCCTCCCTCTCCCCCCTCTCTACTCCCCCCTCCTCTCCCCCTCCCTCTCTCCTTCTCTCCCCCTCCCTCTCTTCTCTCTCCCCCTCTCTCCTCTCTCTTCTCCCTCTCTCCCCTCTCTCCTCTCGCCCTGCTACCCATCTCCTCTGACTTCTGGGCTCTCTCTGTCTCTCTTTACCTGTCTGGCTGTCTGTGTCTGGCACTCTCGTTCCTCTCTCTCTTTCTTCTCTCCACTCGTTCTTTCTGTCTCTCTGTCTCTCTCTGTCCTCTGTCTCCTCTCCTCTCTCTCTCTTTCCCCCCTCTCTTCTCTCCCCTCCCTCCCTCTCTCCCCTCTCCTCCCTCCCTCCCTCTTTCCTCTTTGCTCCCTCCCACAGGTCAAGGACCGATTTGCCAACACGTGTGTGTGTGTGTGTGTGTGGTGTGGTGTGTGTGTGTGTGTGTGTGTGTGTGTGTGGTGTGTGTTGTTGCCATGCGTGCTCGTGTGCGGGCGCGCGTGCGCCTATGTACGTGTATCTGTATGGTGTGTTGTTCTTGTGTGTGTGTGTGTGTGTGTGCGCGTGCGTGCCTGCGTTTTGTGTGTTGTGTGTGTGTGTGTGTGTGTGTGTGTGTGTGTGTGTGTGTGTTGTGTGTGTGTTTGTGTGTGTGTTGTGTGTGTGGTGTGTGTGTGTGTAGTGCGTACATGTGTGTGTACGTGTGTGTTGTGTGTTGTGTGTGTGTGTGTGTGTGTGTGTGTGTGCGGTGTGTGTGGTGTGTGTGTGCGCGCGCGCGCACTTGTGTGTGTGTGTGTGTATGTTGTTTGCGCGTGCGAGCGCACGTTGTGGTGTGTGTGTGTGTGTGTGTGGTGTGTGTGTGTGTGTGTGTATTGCGCGCGCCCGGGCACTTGTGTGTGTGTGTGTGTGTGTGTTGTGTGTGTGTGTGTGTGGTTGTGGTGGTGTGCGCGTGCGCGCGCCGCACACTTGTGTGTGTGTGTGTGTGTTTGTAGTGTGTGTGTGGTGTGTGTGTGTGGTGTGTGTGGTGAATGTTTGTGCACGCGTGCGCAAAGGTATGCAAATGCACTGTGCATCTTTCAATGCGGTAGGTCTTTAAGGACAGTACACCTGTTTCTGCAATGGCACTGCGCCACAAAGACATGGGTGTTGTTCAAGAGGCAAAGCCCGTCAACAACCCCCTTCATGACTACCACAATGAGAAGGGAACGTCCATCTGGCGGCAAGATGCTGCCATTTCAGCTTTCCTCCTTAAGCAACCATCCGAAGGATGACATTTGTTAGTGAAGTGCCTCCTGGAATTGGGCAAAAGCGGATTTGTGGGAAAGGGGAGGGAGGTGGGTGGTTGCGTAAATCTCTCTGTGATGTATATGTGTGTGTGTGTGTGGTTGGGGGGGGGGGGGGGTGGGGGGGGGGGGGGGGGCGGGGGCAGGGGGGATCGAACAGCGGCAAGCAGAGGGAGTATCGAACAGGGGTAATATCGGGAGGGGGGAGTATTGCACTAGGGAGTATCGAACGGAAGAAGTATCAATGCGCGCTTGAAGAAACTGAAATGAATCTGAAGGTGTAACATTTGTAGCAGATGGCATTTGTTTGTTTTAAAACCCCAGCTGCGGATCAGTTTTTATTCCCTGTTTTCTTTTCGTTGTTTTCCCGGCAATCTTGTTTGAAAAATCAAGTCCCTAAATAAATGAAAATGAACACCGGCGCACTACTGAACTCTTGAACCGTGGTCCTGGCTGCGTAAAATATAAAATGTCTTGAAATTTACGAGAGAGAGAGAGAGAGAGAGAGAGGAGAGAGAGAGAGAGCAGAGAGAGAGATCGCAAATTAAATTCTATATTGCCACTTCGGACTGTGATGCTTCCGTTTGCTCTTTCAAACGGCAAATTAATCCCTGCAGCAGAAACGGGGGAGAGGAGAGTGGAGGAGAGGGTGTGATGAATCGGGAAGGGGGTGAAGGAGACTGGGATTCGCAGGGAGGAATAGAATGGGGGAGGAGGGACAGGGGGAGTAAGGTGGCTGCTCGCACGTGCACAATACACATGATGCCAGAGGTATGGGGAGAGGAGTTAGCAGCGGGTGACTTGGCCTCTACGAGCTAGCTGTTCCTTGTAGTTTTCATCAGCTTTCCCCTGCAAACTGCGCAGCAAACCGTTCACAGAAGAACCGATGAACGAACATGGCAGTCCATTTGTTGTAGTTGTAGCCAGCATCAACAGCAGTCCATTTGTTGTAGTTGCAGCCAGCATCAACAGCAGTCCATTTGTTGTAGTTGCAGCAGCCAGCATCAACAGCAGTCCATTTGTTGTAGTTGCAGCCAGCATCAACAGCAGTCCACACTTGTTGTAGTTGTAGCCAGCATCAACAGCAGTCCATTTGTTGTAATTGCAGCCAGCATCACATTTTGCCACAAACTGCGTAGCAACCGTACAAAAAGAATGAAGATAGATAGACAGACAGACAGACAGATAGATAGATAGATAGATAGATAGATAGATAGATAGATAGATAGATAGATAGATAGTTAGATAGATAGATAGAGAGAGAGAGAGAGGAGAGAGAGAGAGATTTTTAGATAGATAGATAGAGAGAGAGAGAGAGGAGAAGGAGAGAGAGAGAGAGAGGGAGAGAGAGAGAGAGGAGAGAGAGAGATTGACGTTATAATCATTCCTCTTCTTCTTCTTCTTCTTCTTCTTCTTCTTCGTCTTCCTATTATCATGGTCATGATGATTGCTGTTACTATTACTGGACCCCATGTGACTTTTTTTGCATCAGGACTTCAGCGGCAAACATATCAACTGCAAAATGCATCAATACAATGAAACAATTACATAAGCAAAGCAAATTTACAGAACAGAAAAAAACACAATGGGGAAGAACATGAAACACAAGAGAGAGAGAGAGAGAGAGAGAGAGAGAGAGAGAGAGAGAGAGAGAGAGGAGAGAGAGAGAGAGAGAGAGAGAGAGAGATGGGGGCTAATAATGAAAAGCGGAGAGAAGAATAAAAGAATACGCTGTACAGTTACATGACAACAATAAGGCAATAACATCCTTGTAATGTACACAAACAGATAAATATTTTTGGAATACAACATAATCCACACAAGCAGAATTTCTGTCGCAATACTGCATCAAAATAACACGACAGAGAGATAGTAAGGGATGTGGGAAGAGAGAGAGAGAGAGAGAGAGAGAGAGAGAGAGAGAGAGAGAGAGAGAGAGAGAGAGACAGAGACAGAGAGACAGAGAGACAGAGAGAGACAGAGACAGAGAGACAGACAGACAGACGAGACAGACAGACAGACAGACTGAGATAGAGACTAGCGGAGACAGATAGACAGACAACCAGGCAGACGTCACAATACTTACTCTGTCTGTCTGTCTGTCTGTCTGTCTGTCTGTCTGTCTGTCTGTCTGTCTCTCTCTCTCTCTCTCTCTCTCTCTCTCTCTCTCTCTCTCTCTCTCTCTCTCTCTGTAATCTGATTACATTAGATGCACAGCAGGAGTGAAACAAGGAAACTCGTGTAGCCCTGTACTATTTTATGTTTTATGTTTTTATCAATGAGTTTAGCGCTGCATGTGAATAATAACGGAAAGCGTGGCGCTGTGCTCTCACGTACTGCATTTGAGTTGTTCCTTTTTCTGTCAGCTGATGATGTTGTTTTATTGTCAGAGACGGTTGTAGAGCTGCAGGCACAGCTAAATAACTTGCGTCATGCTGCTTCTTCATTTCAATAGAAGGTTGACATGAACAAAAGTAACATAATTGTATTTTCGGATGGGAGGTTATCTAAGTGTAAGAGAACGATGGCTATATGATGGCGTGGTGATGCCTGTAGTTAACGTTTACAAGTCTTTTGGGAATATTTATCTCAATTCCTCTGAATTTCACTGCTACTTATAAAGATCTTGACAGTCGAGCGAAAAATGCATTGTTTTGTATAGTTCAGAAGCATTTTGCCTAAATAATAATTCCTATATACTAACGTCTTGATATTCGTGTCCAGCCAGTGTTTCTATACGGATCAGAAATATGGGGGTTAGACCAAGCCGCTGTTCATTGTGAGTCAGTTTCATCTATTCGTTCTTAAAAAGTATCAAAGCGTAGATCGACATACTTCCGATGATTTAGTGTGTGGTGAAACAGATTTCCCACGTATGTTTATGCTGCGGTTAACTGCCTCCGATATTGATATAAGCTATTACCTATGGATAACATAGGTTATCTAATATAGCGTCTAAATGTATGATTTAGATGCTAGGGCAAAGAAGAACTGGGTTTCAAATGTGCGTGCTTATTTACATAGCAATGGTTCTGGTGATGTGTGGTGAAATCAAGGTGTGGGAAATGAAAATCTGTTTACAGCGATGTTTCGTCAGCGTTTGATTGACTGTAAATGGCAACAGTGGAATAACTACATTTACACTAGTGAAAGATTTAATTTGTATAGAACGTTTTGTAATAGCCGTGACGTAAAGCAATATTTGAAAGCAAATATGGACCCAAAAACTGAAATGCATCATGTCTAGTGTTTAGACTGGGCATATCCGACTTGAATGTACATCGGTCTAAATCTTGTGATGATTGCGATCAGATGTCTAAAAAAAGAGGAGATACACTTCGTTCTCTGTTGTCAAGGTTGAAAGAAACCAGAGAAAACTTTCTGGAGCCCAAATGATATCTAGATCCTCGTTTATTTAAACTAAGTTTTACTCAAGGCCTGCACTTAACCGATGTTGTACGAAATTCATCGTTGTTTTTGTGATATAGAGGAACAGCTACTTCATAGTTTTGCATGATATGCCTGCCGTAGTCGTAGTTGCAGTACTCTTTTTGTATGGCATGATGAAGTGTTATATCTGTACGTTTACCCCTTCATGAGGGGCTGAGGCCTATATGGATAAACTATAATTCATTCGTTCTCTCTCTCCGTGATTGTATATGTATGTGTGTGTGTGTGTGTGTGTGTGTGTGTGTGTGTGTGTGTGTGTGTGTGTGTGTGTGTGTGTGTGTGTGTGTGTGGTGTGTGAGCGCGGGCATGTGCGTATGCGCGCGCGCGCGCGTGTGTGTATGTATGTGTGTGTTGTGTGCGTGGTTGTTTTCCTTGTATTGATGATTTGCTTCAAGATATTTTCCTATCATAAATTCATCGTTATCGTTTTTCTTTTTCCTCATTTTACTGAGGGCCGTCTGATTTAGAACAACAACAAACATTCACTTGGTGATAATGTTTATCTTCAATCTCCAAATACTGCTTTTCTCTTGTTAATCTCTCTCTCTCCTCTCTCTCTCTCTCTCTCTCCTCTCTCTCTCTCTCTCTCTCTCTCACACACACACACACACACACACACACACACACACTACACTACACTACACTACACTACACTACACTACACTACACTACACTACACACACACACACACACACACACCGCACACATACACCACACACACACCACACACACACACGCACACACACACACACACACACACACCACCACACACCACACCACACACACACACACACACACACAAGAGCGCGTGTTTTTGTTTCAGTCTAAACCGATCATCTCTTCCGCTGTTATGAAACCAAGTAAACAAAGGGACTAAATCAAATCAAATGAACAGAGAGAACATCTGGGATTGAAAACAACAACAATAACAACAACGACGACAAAAACAAAACAAAAACACAACCCAGGACTTACTCAAATCAAATAACCAGAGAGAACATCTGGATTGAAAACAACAACAATAACAACAACGACGACAAAAACAAACAAAAACACAACCCAAAACCAAAGAAAACACGCAGAAATAAGAGAAAGGGCAAACCTAACACCCGCTTCAACCTTTGTGTCCAACTCTTTCTAATCACATACGAAATTATTTATCAACGAATCTTGCAGCTCTCCTTTGGTCTCCTGTGGGCTATAAGCAGGATCATGATTTTTGTGGTGGTGGGGGGGGGGTGAGGGGGAGGTGGGCGGAGGGAGGCAGGGCTGTGAGAGAGAGAGAGAGAGAGAGAGAGAGAGAGAGAGAGAGAGGGGGGGGGGGGCGAATCTACGTCAAGTCGTTTTTATTTCTCGCGTGATTTGTTTTCCCCCGTTATTGTCACTGAGCCGGTCTAAAAAACGCCGTTTTAATGGAAAGCGGTGACTGTTTTTATTCGCCAAAGATCCATTCTGTAAAGGCCGACACGGAATTTAGGGGCAAGCGAACTGTCTACCTGTCGCTCTAGCACCGAGGGCTTTAAAGATGTGTTATTGCTTCCATTGCCAGTGTGTGAAATCATCATGGTCATCAAGGGAAGAGAGGGTGTGGTGGGTACAGGAGATGGAGGCGGAGGTGGGGGTAGAGGGACATCATTCCTATTCCCATTACCAAACCCCTTCCGGAGAGAGAGAGAGAGAGAGAGAGGAGAGAGAGAGAGAGAGAGAGAGAGAGAGTGGAAGAGAGAAGAGAGAGAGAGAAGAGAAGAGTAAGAGAGAAAAAGGGTATTAACGCGACAAAAATCATGATGCTGTTTTTGAGTGAAATCTGCCAGCACCCGATGACTATCAACAAAATTTTAAAACGCCAAAAGAGTGAACCCCCCCCCCCCCCAAAAAAAAAAAAAAAAAAAAAAAAAGAAATGATTATTCACTGCCGTCCTCTATATATGGGTAAAAGCGGGGTCGGGGTGTAAGAACACTGCAGTGAAGACATAAAGATCACTGCACAGAAAAAAAAAGTAATATAGGAGTCTTTCCGCTTTTAAACACGTTTTATATCATTAAGTCACACGTAACTCTATCCCTCCGCACATAGCGCAAATCATTTATAATCCCTCCCTCCGCACCATGGTGCCAGACGTTTGGAATGAATGAAACAAAACACGACAACAACAATAACACACACACACACACACACACACACACACACACACACACACACACACCACACACACACGGCCCCGCGCGCACGCATGTACGCAAGCACACGCATAAACACCGTTTACGACAATGATTGCCTGTTGTAAATATTT
>JADBJO010020558.1:22500-31112 GCA_016801955.1 Conus betulinus
GTGTGTGTGTGCGGTGTGTGTGTGTGTGTGTGTGTGTGTGTGTGTGTGTGTGTGTGTGTGTGCGCGCGCGCGCACGCGCGCTTCACAGTTTGACATTTCAAGAGTTGTGTCTATGCGGCGTATTTTAAAACAGAGAGAGAGAAAATGTACCAGAGGTGGAGAAGAACAGTGCGTTTTGATACTAAACACGATGGTTGGGAGGGGAGTGGGGGAGGCATGGGATAGTCAGCTCCGGTACCAAGGTCACGAATGTTGCTAAGCTGAATCATCTACTAAGCTGTCGGGCGTAATGAGGGAATGGAGGGAGGGGGAGGGATTAAGTGCTGGGAGGGGGGGGGGAAGAAGGAGAAAAGAAGGGTTAAGTAATCGAACACTCTAGTCCATGTTATGCGAGCGCAAAGCGATGGAAGCGACAACGATTCCTGCACACCTGAGTGATTTGCCACTGAGGGGAGAAGGCAACTGCATTAACTGAGTGTAACTGGGTGTGCTGTAAAGTGAAGCTTCAATTTAGCACTCACCATCTATGAAGTGCCTTTCACGTCTGCTTATTAAAACCGGCAAAAAAAAAAAAAACCAAACAAAAAAAAATAGGCTTGATTCACCTCTCGCAAATAGTGAACTTTCAAATAATGACGAACACGCTGTTGTATTAAAGCGCGCGCGCTGCAAAACACGTAAGTCCTTGTGTTTGTGTTTGTTTTGTGGTGTGTTGCGTGCTGTGCGTGCGTGCGTGGGTGTGCGTGGTGTGGGTGTGTGTGTGTGGTGTGTGTGTGTGATGTAATGTGTGTGGGTTGCAAATAGATGGTGTATGGGTGCGTGCGTGCGTGCGTGCGTGCGAAAGTGTATTCGTGTGTGAAGTGCACGAATACGTTGTGTGTGTTGTGTGGGTGGTGTGTGTGTGTGGTGTGTGTGTGTGTTTTTTGTTTTTGCGCTGACGCGCGCAGCGCCGCGCGTGTTGCGTTCACAGTTGTGACATTTCAAGTTGTGTCTCATGCGGCGTATTAAACAGAGAAAGAAAAAGTCAGTGCCTTCCTCACGACGATGGTTAGGACCTTCATGGTAAATAGTTATCCGGTACCAAAGGTCACCACATATACTAAGCTAATCATCTGGCAGCAGTACAGACGAACACCACCCCCTCGACGATCTAGACGGTTTTGCCTACGCGAACTCATCTGGGGGAGAAGGAGTTAGTAAGGGACGGTCCTCTTACGCCAGCGCAAAGCGATGGAGCGACCCGCTTCCGCAGTCAACGGTGCTGAGGGATGTAGAAGGCAACTGCATTGTAGTGACTGGTGGTGTGCTGTAAGTGATGTTCAATGTATCACTCACCATCCATTTTATCACGTCTGCTTATCAACACGGATGGAATAGGTTCACGATTCGCGCACATTTTGCACTTTGATACTTCCCCATGGATCGACGAAACTGCATTTACATAGCAGGTCCTCACGGGTGGTGCGTAAACCCCAGCTTCAATGTAGCACTCACATTTGTTTTGTTCACGGGTGGTGGTGAATGGTGTGGTTGGTATGTGGTTGATTTATAAATCGCAAACACCTATAACTTGGACATAATCGTCACCCAACTTTTTGATGCAGGATTATTGTGTTTAGAAAACCTGACATTTTCTGTTTGCTTTTTGTTGACCCTAAATGATGTGGTGCACAAACCTAGTTGGTCATTTGGTGCACCCCTTCTGACAACATCTGTGATTTCCCTTTACCGATATAAAATGTGCCCTGCATTTCTTATTTGGAGCTATTCCGCAGTAAATCAGTGTCTTCGGTTTCCCGATTCCATGGTAATCTGTTATAAGACCACCTTTTCCATAACTGCAGCATACACGCCACCTTGTATACCTTCGCGCATACACCTCTAGCGCCTTCCACTGTGCCCAACGCTAAAGTGGACATTCCTCTTCTTGTTTCACTGGACAAATCATGCTTGAGCCATCTCTAGCTGCGGACTTACCCCAATAACGTGGACAGATGGTAACAGAGCGATATCTCATAACCGACCATCTCCACGCACCTGAATGACATTCAGTGACACAATTAGCAGTTATGGACGAGCCGTGTGAAAGATCTGGGATACGACCAATGTTCTACTGTGCTGCTTTGGCTTATAAACAAGTCTCGTCCCATCATTGACTGAGACGCAATGAACCAATCAGACGCTTTCGATCGTAATCATTCATATTCCACTTCAAATGACCATGTACATTTTTCAGTTCTCAACGTCCCTAACAGTGGCCTGAATCTGTATGCTACCATGCGCCGTTCTTATAGCAAGATTCAGCTTTGCCTCCTACTGGACTGCCTTGTCTAAGGTAGTCCACCTGTACTCCAAGACCATACTTGGATCTCTTCGTGTTGCTGAGAAACTTTCTTCAATCTTGTCTCCAATACTTCTTTTAAGGGAACGAGTGAAACAACATGACAGAACCACCATCCGTTAAACACTGCGATGCTCCAACCATTTAGTTAAGGAAGAGCAAGGTTGATCCTCCTATTTTCTAATTTGTAACTACCGGTTAGTCCACCTGTTACTTGAGGACCACCATGCAATTTTCAAATTGACCCTGTATAATTTCCACGGCATAACTGCGTTCTGTTCCTCTATCAGAGGTGTCTGACTGTCAGACTGTGAACACAAACACCTGGGACCAAAATCCTTGTTACACGTGAATGCATCTCTCATCAATAGTCCTCGTGAAGTTACGCCACTCTATCACCTTCCTCATCCTGGGCACTAATTGAACAAGGTACTAAGACCCTGCAAGTTAATACTTGACCGTTAATCATTTAGAATTTACGGAAGCTATATCGATCAAGAGGTGTCTGAAATGCACCACATCGATCTGTTGACAACAAAACCTTGGGATAGTAAATTCAGTGAACTAGGACCTTCATGTATCTGACAAGCTCTTGACTTATGGTACTGACATTCCAATGGCATGTAGCCCTAATCTGTACTGTCCAAACCCTAATGGCACTACAGGGCCTTCTTCAGCATGGCCTGAGACGGACACTGGGCCCGGGATGGCTACTGAGCGCTAGGATCGTACTGACTCCTAAGCGCTTCACCTGGGCCGCGGCTGTACTGAGCGCTAAACGCACTGGGCCCTAATGGTCATTTGGGCCGTGATGGTACTCTTCTAGTATTCTGCCGCGGTTTATATTACTGGTGGGGGCTTCTAGGTATCTGCTCGCCCTTTGACTGGGCCTTTATGATATTGGGCTTCGTTGGCCTTTAGTTAGGACCTCCTCACATAGTGAGCTGAGACCTGTATAGGATATTGGGATGTACTGGATCTGAAACTCAATGTTGGTTCTAATGGTGTTGGGCTTACCAATGAATGCGGATCTTATGGTACTTGTGGGCCCTAATGGTAATGGAGCTTTCATGGCACTGTACTTCTTCTAACAGTGACTGCCCCGACCAAATGGTAATGCGTTCCACTTTGGGCATTCAAGAACCTAGTAGATGAGTGACCCTACTAAAAGTTGGACGACTCCAATCGGACTCATGGCATGGCCCATTCCTCGTATTCATCCAGATATAATGTCGTGCATGTGTTGTATGCCCTCACAGACTGTGAATGCAAATACACTTTCGAGTATGTTCTGGTGACTTGTGCAACCCTTACCAGTCTGTGTGCGTGTGTTTGTGTTTGTGTCGGTGGTGTGTGTGTGTTGGGATGTCTTGGGTTTATTGGTGTATTGTGCTTGTGAACTTTTGCGTGGCGTCCCACTTGCCTTTGTTGTGTCGTTATGGGCGTCTTTTGCGTGGGTGTGTGTGTCATTTTCGTGCGTTTCTCGTTTTTTCTCTTGTCGCCTGTTGTGTGTGTGTCCCGTGTTGTGTGTGCCGGAACCGATTTTGTGTGTGATTATTCGTGTGCTAACTGATTTTGTGTCCGTGTGATCGATGTGTGGGGTGGTGAGACCGTTTTTGGTGAGATCTGAGATTTTTTGAAGAGAGAGAAAGGCCTAGGGATGAGAGAGATGAAAGAGAGATAGTCTGAGAGAGAAAGAGAGAAGAGAGAGTAATGACCGATAGAAGCTTAATCTTTAAATGTTGTTATGGGGTCAATGCACACTACATTTCAATGAATATCATTCGAGCTGTCAAATCACATAAGACTATTTGTTGTTCTATTAATAATACCGAGAACCAGATAATTCACACAATATAAATAATGACACGTTCAGAATGCTAAGTGGAGGAACCCAGACATTAAGATGATGGGTGAAAGGGCGTACAAAAGTAGTGGGGGTGGTGGGGGGGGCGGGGCAGTAGGGGGAAAGAGCAGATGAATGAAGTAGGAAAGAGGTGGGAGCGGGGGTGAGTGGTCCCATGGAGAAGATCAAGACGGAGAGCAAGACGGGGGTGGGGCCGTGGGGAAGGACTAAGCCGGCTAAAAGAGCCATGTCTGAGCCCAGTCATGCGTTGGTGCAGACAGAGTAAAAAATCGCAGTAGCTCTTCCTCTATCAATCCGATGCCGTTTCCCCATTTTCAGCCAACTTTTCTACACATCCGTTTTTCTTTCAAAGAAAAAAGTCCCTTTATTCTTCCGGATACCTTCTTTTTTTCTTCTCTTTTACAATTCCTTCTGTAGTCCATCCTGTTCGTCTGTCGCTTCCATCTGTTTCGAATTTCCTTTCTTCTTCCCTCCACATTCTCTCTTTTTGTCCCTACAGCTTGCAGTTAATGGCCACCGTCAGGAATTTGCTTCGTCCCTGTCCTGAGGACCCTCTTTCCCAATCCTTCTCTTTCTTATTCATTTACTCATTGGATATTCACTCTACCCCCCCCCCCCCCTTTTCTTTTTTCTTACAACTCTGAAAACACTGTTTCTGGGTCGTCAAACAATTCATTCTTCACTACTACACGCGCATTGATCAATACAAAACAAACCTACTTAATTTGGCCACACCAAATGTCTGACAGAACACATTTCCAGTGAGTCTACAAAACACGAACTTTGCAATCAAAAACGTCCATTTGCTAAATTCTTCTGTAAGCCGTCGTTTAATTTGAAGACACAGTTCTGCACACATGTAATCTACTCCTGTAAACCGATCACGACCCACTCCCAATTCTCCCTCCTAACTCCTTTTTCCCTTCCTCTTTTCACCTCTCTTTCCCTCTCTCTCTCCCTTATCTCTCTCTCTCTCAGCTGACTTCTCTCTCTCTCTCTGGGTTCTCTCTCTCTGTGACTATGCGCGTGGTGTGAAGAGAGGTGAGGTAGAAGAGAGAGAGAGAGAGAGAGAGGTATGCGCACATGTGTGTGATGTGTGTGTGTGTGTGTGGTGTGTTTGTGTCCCAGTGTGTGTTCATGTGCGTGCGGTACGTGCATGCACACGAGCGCGTGCCTGTGTTTGCCGTGCGTGTTTGCGTTTCAATGATCTGTTGTTTGGTTTTTGCCCAACGAAACTGCCCCCGCGGTTTTCATTTCCCACTGGAATGGGTCTGGCCGCCCTTCCCTTCCTCACCCCCTGACAGCACGGGGATGTCAGGCACAGGCCTTACAGCATCATGATTTGTCATAGCCACTGTCTCGCTTACGCTCCTCCACCTCTGACACATCATTATCGACCACAACCCACCACCCACTCATTCCCCACACACTCCAGCGATCAGGGACCTGGGGGCGTTGAGGGGGAAAGAAACTATCCGCCGCAGTAAGTCCAGAATGGGAAGAGGGAAGGGGATGTGTGAGGTGGATGTTTCTGGGGAACGCAAGCAAGGGCCGGCGGGGGGGGGGGGGGGCGGGGGGGGGGGGGGGGGGGGGGGGGGGGGGGGGGGGGGGGGGGGGGGGGGGGGGGGGGGTGCGGGGGGGGGGGGTTTTGGGGGGGTGCGGGGGTGGGGGGCCGGGGGGGTTTTCTCTAAAGACCTGCACACGAAACGAATTGTTTTGTTGGAGTTTAGAAGTCATTCCATCTGATTTGCGATGTCTTCGGTCGACACAAAGCGGAAATCAGAAGATGAAGAGAGCCCGTGGAAGGAGAGACCACGCTGGGAGAGGAGAGGGTGGGGGGGAACGGGTGTGAGCGGTGGAGTGTGGTGGGGGTTTTGCTGTGTGGGGGTGTGGTTTGTGAGGCAAAGGTTCGTGTCCCGCTAAGGTGTGGGGACCACCGGGGGGAGAGAAGGAAGGGGAGGGTTGAGGAGAGTAGAGTGGAGGGAATGGATTTATTTGCAGAATGGTGGAGGGATTAGGACCCCAGGAGGTGTCTGGATTTGAGGGCCAGGGGGAGTTCCCTAAATCTAGCCAGATGAGTTGGGGAAAAAGTCACTGTCAAACACTGGAACATGAAATGATCTCAAAACTTGAGTCGAAAAGATTTCCCGCGTGTGTTTATAGTTTATCCGAAGGCCATTTGTGGGGAAGGTGGAATGTTATAAATCTGTCAAATATCTATTTCTGTGGAAAACCGCTTCTTTTCCCAAATCTTTCTCCCTCTTTTTTTCATCGTCTCTCCGCTCTCTCTCTCCTCTCATCTCTCTCTCTCCGATTCTCTTTCTCTATCTTCATTCCCCATACTGCCGCTCTATCTCTCTCTCACTCTCTCTCTATCGGTCAGGGAAGGAAAAAGGTATGTTGTGTGGTACATGTGTGTGTGTGTGTGGTGTGTGTGGTGTGTGTATTGTGACGTGTGTGTGTGTGTGTGAGGTGTGTGTGTGTGTGTGTGGATGAGAGAGAGAGAGAGCGCGAGAGGATACGAGAGAGAGAAGGCGGGAAGAGACAGAGGACAGAGGCAGAGGGAGGGAGAGCAAAGAATGTTCATTCGATATTTGTGCAGCGCAGAGCAGCGCCGGTGCGCGCACGTGTCCACCATGAATATTATTAGTCTGGATTGAAAAAGAAGCCAGGTTGGGTGGGCTATTCAATCAAAAGTCCTTGTGTTTTTCTTGTTGTGCTTGCTGTCAACATTTCCTTTCTTGATGAATGGATTCTTCCATTATTTCGATCAACACAAAAAGAGATCGTCAGCAATTATAATTGCCTCTGTCTCTGTCGGCCTCCGAATACTCCTTATAGTCATTTGGACTCTATCTCTCTTCTATCAATCCCCCCTCTCTTATCCCTACTCTCTCTCTCTCTCTCTCTCTCTCTCTCTCTAGATATATGATATATATATAATAATATATAAATATATATCTTATAATATATATATAATAGCATAATAATGCTAAATAAGCTTGGTGTGTGTGGTGTGTTGTGTGTGTGATGTGTTTAACACAAACAGTGTGTAACAGGACTACAGTGACGTGGTCGTGTGTGTGTGTGCCTTGTGGGTGTGTGGTGTGTGTGTACTTGGGTGTGTGTGCGCGCGCGACTCTGCCCCCCCCGTCACAGCGGGGTCAGAAAAAAAAATTCTCAGGGTACAGGCACATCGCTATAAACATGGGACAAAAAGAAACAAAACAAATAAAGGCTTCTATCGAGAAAACCATGACTCGAGTTTGAGATGAGCAGAGAGTTGGGTATTTCCTTTGTGGAAACAGGACTTTTCCATCACGGAAACCTATAACATTGACGCAACCAGGTACGAAGAGGGAAGGGCAAGAGAGTGGTTCCAAGGCCCACGCCAATAGTAAGTCAAAGGCACACACTGTCATCCTCATGAGAGTCATTGTCGTGCGCCCACCATCAGGTCGGCTTGCTCCCCGACCCGACAGACAGAGGGAAGAGGATTGAGAGGAGTCAGGGGAAGGCGTGGAGGGAGCTTGAAGGTGGGCAATCTTCAGGCGATAACGATGTCTAACCATTGCAGTTTGTGCGCACACACACACCGTGTATATATATATATATATATATTATATTATCTAATATACATATATATTATAAGTTTAAATATGATTAAAAAAAGAGATTAAAAAAACACCAACAAACTTGTTTCAAGCTCTCTGCTCTCTTCAGGGGTGTTCATTTTTGGGCACGCTACCGGTGTTATATATATTGTGTGTGTGTAAGCGTGAGTTCTGCATGTGTTTCACGCGGCCTGTATCTTTTTACAATTTTGATTTTTTGGGGGGGTGCGTTCAGGGAGGGTGGGGTTAAGGAATGGTGTGTTGACAAGAATTTCCATTTGTGCCTGCAATTGTTTATGATCTCAACTTTTGAATTCAGAGTTGCTAGATGAGGTTTGCATAATATCAGCCACTTTTCTGTAGAACATAGGTTGCATTTTTTAGAGATATTGTTGTATGGTGCTGCTCTTTTATAATTTTCCATGATATATTATAGTCTATTTTTTTATCTTTAAGTTTCCAAATGTGTTTGCTTAGTTCTGTTTGGTTTTTATATATTTTCATTTTTGAAGGGACTGTTTATGGTTTGCATATCTAGTTTTGAAATGTTTGCAGTAATCCCTATGTATGTTTCTTTGTCACTATCAGTTGTTACTGTGGCTTGGTATACAATATTATTGTAAAGGCATTTGTATTCAGGGCATTGATCTTTTTTTAGTGCAGTTACAAGATGTCCTTTTGTTACCCTTTTTGGCTGTGTTGGCCTTTAGTTTTGTGTTAGATGGAGTCAATTATGTTTTTGAGGTTGGGCATACAGTGAATATGATAGCTTGCCGGTGTTTTTATTGAA
>JADBJO010020559.1:0-12500 GCA_016801955.1 Conus betulinus
CTTTTTTTAATTTCCCTTTTACGATGGAGACTAAACCAGCGGGTGGAACATGTCCACCGACACGTAGCACTGCACGCCTCTCTCAGGGCGCAGGGGCTGAAACAGTCAGTCACAGACGACGGTCCCCGTCTCATTTTGTGCCACACCCGCCCTCCCTCCTCTCACCCTCCCATTCCCACCCTCCTCACCCGTCCCTCTCTGCTCTTAAATAACCAATAATGAAGCTACATATTGCCAATTCTCAGCTAAAGACCAAGCTTTAAGCGCTTCACAATCCCACCTCGTTTATGCAACGGGCTGCCTACCTGGATGGTGCCGACTGAAGAGCTGCCGGCTGTTAAACATCGTTCACTCAATTTCCTTACTTCCTTCATTCTTTCAATTTCTCACGGAGGGTGCATGCTATGTGTAACGTGTCCTCCATACCAACGGCCAAACTGGCCTACTCTTGCGATGGTGATGGGATTTTACGTGTATGCAAGATGTTATGCGTGCGTTCACACACGGAACCTCGGTTTACAGTCTCATTCGAAGGACTGTATGGGAAAAACGGGTCAGAACCAATGTTAACTCCGAGGGAAAAATCCCCCTGTGTCACACAAGCGCTCGCGCGCGCACTCGCACGCACACACATACACCACCCACACACACACACACACACACCACACACACACACACACACACACACTTGTCTACTGTCACATCATTTTGTGAAAAAGATGCAAAATGAAACTACTACTACTTCTTCTTCTACTACTACTACTACTACTACTACTACTACTACTATTACACACATACATAAACGTGCGTGAGGTTTGCATGCCTTGGTGGGGCGGTCAAACGATCAAGATCAGTTTGCCATTTTCTTTCTGTCCTCAGGGTCTTCAGACAATCGTCTGTTCTCAAATATTTCCGGGTATTTTCCAGACTTCGCTGCTTGTTTCTATTTATTTGCTGCTGCCATTGTTTCCACGGCGGGCCAAGCGAAATTAAAAGCAGTCATTGAGATTTCTTGGTACGCTGTGTCCTCACGAGGGTTTCTGGTGGTTGTTTCTATTTTCTTTTGAGATAGCATATGAATGTGTGTGTGTGTGTGTGTGTGTGTGTGTTGTGTGTGTGTGTGTGTGTGTGTGTGTGTGTGTGCGGCGGCGTGTGTGTGTGTGTGTGTGTGTGTGTGTGTGTGTGTGTGTGTGTGTCTGTGTGAAGTAAAACAAAAATCTTTATTGAGGTTAAAGAATAAGCTTTCCAGCTTTTTTTCATCCTGCCTCACAAAAAAGGGGAAAGAATCATTGAAGAAAACCATCAAACAAAATCATTTATCAACATATTATGAAGAAAAAAAATATTAAAGCAATAAAGCAATTAACACATTCAAAGGATCTTAATGCTATCGAAACGATTTATACAAGTAAAGTAAATATTGTAATTAACATTACATATCACATCATATACAAGAGACGGAGAGAGAGAGAGAGAGAGAGAGAGAGAGAGAGAGAGAGAGATTAAAGAAGATGGTAAATTGTTCCATATCGTACCCTCAGAATATGTAAAACTAGATTTGTAGAGATTGTTGCGGGGTCTGGGGAAGGAAAGCTTGTGTGAGTGTCTGTTTTCATTGATAACAAAGTTTTGGATTATTTTCTTTGGAGCTATTCTATTCACTACATTGTACATACATAAACATTTGTTGAAGAAGAAGAGTCTCTTTAAACGGTAGAATATTTAATGTTCTGTAATCACTTCCTCTCAAAGTAGTAGATTTCAGATGTATTATCTTTATAGCTCTTTTATGTAGACGACTTATTTGTTTCAAATTAGTTTCACTACAATTATCCCATAAGGTGGACGCATTGTTAATAAGAGATAAAATGTGTGCGTGAAAGAATACTTTCCTGGTTTGAAGATTAAGAAAATGTTTATTTTTGTAAGTTGATAAATTCTTTTGGATATACGTTTTCCAAGATCAGTAATGTGATCATACCATGATAAGTCATTGTCAACAATAACCCCTAATATCTTATGAGATGTTACCACCTCGATCTTTTGGTCTTTGACATGTAATGATGCAAACGGGAAACTCATTTTCTGTCGTTTCTGACGTGTGGTCACAAACATGCATTTAGGTTTATCTGCATTGAGGGCCATGTGGTTCATTTCTGTCCATAGAATTAGTCTATTGATATTACTCTGAAGGTTACTTACTGGAATGGTAAGATTAGCGCTATTTGACTGCAGTGAAGTGTTGTCAGCAAACATTTCGCAACCGCAACTTTATATATAAAGGCAAATCATTTATGTAGATAGAAAATAAGAGGGGTCCTAAAACAGATCCTTGAGTAACACCAAATTTCAAAGGAAGTAATTAGACCTGTTGGAACTAATTTCAACAAGTTGTTGGCGGTCAGTAAGAAAAGATCTTATAAACTCAATAGCCTTACTTGATAGTTTGTAATGTGTAAGCTTTTTTTTTTTTTTTATAATGTGTGAATGGCTAATAACGTCAAAAGCTTTAGCAAAAATCAACAAAAAAGAATTCCAGTAAATTCATTATTGTTTATTTTAGATAGACATTTATCTATAAGCTGTATGAGAGATGAATGGCAAGAGTGATTTTGTCAAAACCCTGATTGATTTTCATGAATTAGATCATAATACTTCAAATGAGAATATAAAATATATTTGACCATGTCTTTCAATTGGTTTTGACAAAAGGGAAAGAATTGAAATGGGTCTATAATCAGAGGGATTGGCAGGATCTCCATTCTTGAGCAAAGGTATCACTTTGGCCTGTTTAATTTTACGGGGAAATATTCTTTTTCAATACACAGATTATAAGCATAGGTAAGCGATAACCGTTGAAGAAATTCTTAATATCTTTCCATCGATTCCGTCCAAGTCTCTCTGGTTCCCATTGTTTTAAATTCAGAAACCAATTAAAAACTTCATTTATTGAAATATACGGTATGGAGAAAATCGAAGTGATATTTTTTTGAACGACAATATTGTTGTAACTCTTGTAAATCGTTCTCATTAGTTTTATCACTCATTATTATGTTATTAGCAACATTTGCAAAATGAGAGTTAAGATCTTCTGGTGATATGTCTTTTACTGGATTTTGAGAAGAAGCCTTCAATTTATTATTGGTTAAAAAGATTAATAGCCTTCCACATCACTTTTGAATTCTGTGAAGAAGGTAATAAATCTTGAAATATTTTTTTCTTCGCTTTTCGTTTCATAGAACTAACTCTATTTCTTTCTTTTTTTCTGAATTGTTCTTTGTTTTTTGACATGAGATAATGTTCTCTTTTAATATATTTCATTGTCTATTTCCTTAGTCAGCCAAGGAGATTTAATGACATATTTTCACCCTTTTTCTTATATTTAATTACATATTTCACTCTTTTTCTTACAAAAGGAGCATGTTTATTATACACTGAATTAAATGTATTGATCCAGAAGTTAACAGCATCATCAGGGTTTCTTATCTGATAAACATAATCTAAACCTGAGTGAAGTAAATCGTGAAGATAAGCGTTTCTATCGAAATGTGTAAAGCATCGGTAAAAGGTTTCCTTATGCCCAAACTTGTGTGATTTTTTTTATACCTTTCTTCCTCCATGTTAAACAAACAGATGAATGGTCACTGCATCCGGCCTGTACGGAACACATTTCGACTATGTTTGCTTTTGTGTTGACATAAATATGATCAATTAGAGTTTCAGTATGTTCAGTAATACGTGTCGTCGATCAATTATTTGTTCTAATCCATACATAGCATAAACTCGACTCCATTTTGTTCCAGGTTTTGTCAAATCTATATTAAAATCACCGAAAAGAATTATTTCTTTAGACTCAAAATTTACAGCATCCATCATTGAATTAAAATTTGTCATACCAGTCGGTAGTTTCAGCTGGCTTTCTATATATAAATCCTACCAAGATTGGTTCAGAATGTCTAAAAGTAATTTATATCCAGATAGATTCAACATCATATGTTTCCAAATTGGACATTCTTTTGAAGTTTATTGAGGTTGAACCATACAAAAGTAATCCAGTTGACTTAGGTGTAACTGGATCAAGTCGGTTTTATATTATAGTTAGGTATGTACATATCGGAATCAGGAATCAAATCTGTTAATCGAGATTCAGCAATACAAAAAACATGAAAGTTATTGCCATTATTATATAGAATCATTGCAATTTCATCGGCTTTATTTCTAGCACTGTTGATATTTAAAAATCCTAATCGGAGCCCCTCCTGTGCGGGTCATGTGTCTAACGCAGAAGGCATAGTGTTACAAAAACGTCAGTCAATATTCAACTATAATCTTATGCACAGTCTGCTTTATGCAACGTAATACGCAGATGAATGCATACAATAAAATCATAAAGACTATGAATCATTTAATACAGATAAAACTAGTTTTGTTATCTAACTTAAATCACTGTTTTCAAACTTGACAATTAACAATGCATATCAAGAAAAATGAAACCATTTAAGGAATACACAAGCACTTAACTAGTCACATTAAATCTCAGAGGTTACAAAATCAAACTATATATTGAAGGAAACAAGTAAAGAGACAATGTGAAAAAAAGGAACAATGTGTGAAAGGAAAAAAGCGGAAGTACGCAAAATTTTGTACTATTCCTATATTATGTACACGTGTGAAGACTGACCACTTGTTCAGTGAAAAGGCAGTCCTACTCACCTCACGCAGACTGCATACACACACAACACGACTTGCGACTGCAGTGGCCTGATGTAGCTGTCTATAATGAAAAATATTCTATATCAAATAAACGTCGTGACCTCCACCAAAGTCTAGTGATGCAATGTTTCAGCCCCACGCTGAGCTCTCTTTTTTATTACAACGCACACACTCGCATGCATGAACATACGGAAGCACACATACACACGCCAGCGCGCATGCATGCGCGGGCTCACACACACACACACACACACACACACGCGCGCGCGCGCGCGCGCGCGCGCACACACACACACACACACACAAGCGCGCGCGCGCGCGCTCACACACACATATGCACACATACACATGCATACACACACAGACACACATACACACACTCACGCACGCACGCACGCACGCACGCACTCACACACACACACACACACACACACACACACACACACACAGACGCGCGCGCGCGCGCGTGCACACACACACACACACGCACACACAACACACTAATGTATTCTCAACCACAAATTGACTTTGCTGCATTTGATGTGTGTGTTTATGTAAGATGTCATCAGGTTAAACAGAAGTTGGTCATACAGAACAGGCGGTGTTTGTGTCATGGTGAAGGCATTGTCATCATTGAATTGCGCGTGCAATCGGACGTAGAGTGTAGAGCCCCTTCTATTGTTAGGAGCCTCGACAATCGCTTGTCTTCAATGTGTTCCTTTCGTCGAAGATCGGTGTGGAGTTTGAATCAAAAATGCCCTAAACGTACTACACATTGCTGATCAGAGCTGTGTCAACTATTTCGGACTAAACGTTTGATAGAAAGAAGCTCTCGTTGAAAAAGGAAGTTATCTAGTTAGGTCAGAAAACAAGGAGCTTCCACAACTCTCGAGTTGCCCAAATGTCTACCAGGAAGGAAATCTCACCGTCACCTTCAGAAAAGCTGTGATATAATATGACTAAAAAAAAACCCCCCAAAAACACAAGGACTTCATGCACAGAGAACAAAGAAACACACTGTGAACATTATGTACGCCATACCTCCACAGACTATGGTTCTGTGGTCCACACACTGAAACTGATCCCCGGGGAAGCGCTCTTGTCTCACCATGCACCACCAGCAATCAACACTGCGGTCAGTTTCAGGAGCGTGAAGAAACAGTTGTGCTGGGACACACATCCATCGTGCGCAGTCTGCGTCAGTGCTGTGAGGGGGAAACTAAGTCTGTGCAGTGACAAATCACGTGACGGAAACCAAACCGGAACTTCTGACGGCAACGTCACTAGAAATAAATCGACGCTATTGAGAAACTGGTGTGACAAGAGGAAAATGCCTTCCGTTAACTTTCCATGTCTCTGTCGCTCTGTGTCTGTCTGTCTGTCTGTCTGTCTGTCTGTCTCTCTCTCTCTCTCTCTCTCTCTCTCTCTCTCTCTCTCTCTCCTCTCTCTCCTCTCTCTCTCTTCCATCACTCCCCTCCCCTCCTGTGTCATTTTCTCAAGCACCACACACACACACACACACACACACACACACACACACACACACACACACACACACACACGTGGACAAGCGCGCGCACGCACGCACGCACACACACACACGCGGGCACGCGCGCGCGCACACACACGCACACGTGGACAAGCGCGCGAACGCCCTCTAACGTGCGCGCGCGCGCGCGCCCACACACACACACACACACACACACAAACACACACACGTGCACATACACACCACACACACACACACACACACACACACCTGCATACACACACGCACGCGTGGACACGCGTGCGCGTGTACACACACACACACACACACACACACACACACACACACACACACACACACACACGCGCGCGCGCGCGCGCGCGCGCGCGCGCCGCGCTTGCACACACGCACGCACGCACGCGCTCGCACATGCACACTCAGACGCATGCACGCACGCCCACACACACACGCACGCACACACACGCACGCACACACACACACACACACACACACACACACACATGCGCGCCAGCGCGCACGTGCTCAGACACACACATACACACACACACATACACACGCACACGCACGCACAGAGAGAGAGAGAGAGAGAGAGAGAGAGAGAGAGAGAGAGAGAGAGAGAGAGAGACGCACGCGCACGCTTTAATACACACAAAGACGCCGGTGACCGTACGCATTCGCGAGCGCGCACACGAGCGCGCGCGTGCACACACACACACACACACACACACACACACACACACACACACACACACACACACACACAGAGAGAGAGAGAGAGAGAGAGGAGAGAGGAGAGAGAGAGAGAGAGAGAGAATGAGATGATACTACTACTACTACTACTGCTGCTGCTGCTGCTGCTGCTACTACTACTGCCACTAGTACCACTACTACTACTATTACTACTTTTTTGTGTGTGGTTTGTTCTTGAAAACAATAACAGAGGGGTTTTATTTTCGTTTAGCTGTCCTTCATTCCCACTTTTTAGGATGCATCACCTCAACGCCGGTTTTCTACCACCCCTGCCCCACCCCCTCCTCTTCCTTCCGTCTTTGTTCGTTTGTTTTCATTTAAAGTTGTATCTTTCTTTGTCATCCTCTCTCAGTGTTTTTTTTCCTCCTCTTCTTCTTTTGTCTTTTTAATGGCCCATTCACGTGTCTCGGCTAAGATATTCATCAACACTTTTATTTTTCTCGTGCTACTTTTTTCCAACTCAAATGTAAAATCAGTGCTACCCTACGAGTCAGAGACTTGGAGAGTCACTACCACCACCACCTCCACGAAGATCCAACCTTCATCACAAATGTCTCCGGCAGATCCTCCACTTGCGATGGTTCGAAATGATACCATATCGAAATGACACCATGGCAAAAAACATCGAAGAGAATTGGAAAGGGAGAATTGAATATATACAAAAAACTAATAAAGGACTGGAGCAGAAGAGATCTTAGCATTCAAGGTAAAATTGTAGTGATAAAGACTTTTATAGTGAGCCAGCTTGTTTTCGCTATGCAAACTATTGGTATTCCCGAAAATATATTGAATAAAATCGACACAGTTTTATACAAATTCATTTGGCAAGAAAACACAGCAACCGAAGAGCATTTGAAAAAGTAAAAAGACAAATAATGGAGTCCGGATATAAATATAGTGGTGTAAACATGCTAAATATAAAAGAACTTCAAACGCTCATTTATTTACAATGGGCGGGAAAATTATTCGCCTCAACAGAAGAAAACTGGTCTAAAATTCCCATGTGGCACTTGAATAAAATATTAAAGCATAATGGCATATTTCAAATTAATAGTAGGGCAAAACATGCGCGGCAGATAGAGAACATAGATAACGAATTCTGGGGAAAAAACATGCTAACCTAAATATTTGACAACAAAAAAGAGATCACGTTAAAAGAAATATCTTGCTATAACTTTCTGTCCCAACCATTATTTTTCAATAATTTGATAAAGTATAAAGATAAAACGTTATATTTCAAAAGATGGAAAGAAAAAGGATTAGAGCAGGTAAGAGATGTAGTGCACGCAACCGAAGGCAGACTGCTCCATGTTGAAGAAATAGAGACTATTCTAGGATACAAAAGTGGTGAGACAATCTTCGAATACAACGCGTTAAAAAATGCTTTGCCAGCAACCTGGTTGCAATGGATAGAGAGCAACAGAAACTCTGGGAATGACATTGGTTCTGTTGAATGTGATGCGGTCTTATTTAATACCAAACCCAAAAACGTAAAACAAATACTTGACAAAAGGAAACAAACAAATGTAACACCATGGTGCAAGGACTTTTGGCACAGAAAATTGAATTTTGAAATAGACGAAAGTATTTGGCTTTCACCAAGATTAGTTTCAAAGGAAGTCAGACTACGAGAACTTCAATGGAAAACCATCCATAATATATATCCTACAAATATACTTTTACACAAAATGAAGGCAACAGAAACAAGTAAATGCGACAACTGTCCGAACGAAATTGATTTTATTGAACACTTCTTTTTTTTTATTGCCTTCGTATAAATAAGCTTTGGAAGAGTGTGGAAACGCTTATCTCATATGAAGTTGGCATGTTGAGAAAACTCTCTTTGATTGACGTTCTGTTTGGTGTTCAGTCAGACCAGATGAGTAGATATACCTGTTCAAAAATAAATCACATTATATTAATTGCTAAAATGTCAATTAGTATTGCTCGAAAAAACAAGAAAATATCCACAATACAAATAATCTTTGAACAAAACATACAATTAAGAGGAAAATATATTACTGGGTCCATCGCATAATGCTCAATTCATCTTTCTAGCACGGTGTTGTTAATCATTTGGTTAATCTGTAATTGTAGAAACAATGTCAATTTCATTCACAAATAGCACACTCACATCCACTTCGACATGTGCGTGGCGCGCGCGCACGCGCGCGCGCGCACACACACACACACACACACACACAACGCACACACATACACACACATACGCACGCCTGCGCGCGCGCGCGCACGCGCACACACACACACACACACAACACACACACACACACACACACACACACACACACACACACACACACGCACACACACACACACACACATTTATACTCATCATCTCGCTTCTTGGCTTTCCTCATGTCTCCCTTGTAGACTTCCTTTTCTCTATGAGGGTAGCATCTCTGGGGAATTGTCCAATTTCCGAGATTATGAGTGACCATCGTCTGTGTATCCTGTATGCTTGTATCTTCTTTTCCTAGTGTCGTCCTTGCATTTGTTTTCGTCGTTTTTTCGTCAAGGATGATTACCGGGAATGTTTGGAAGCTCAGGTTTGACTGCGATGGGTGTCGTAACTTAATTTTGTTTTCCCTAACTTGCATATAAACGTACATCCGTAAATGTAAGACACGGATCTGGATGGTAGCACATCAGTATATGTAAGACACGGATCTGGATGGTAGCACATCAGTATATGTAAGGGACACGGATCTGGATGGTAGGAGAGTGCTGACAAAAGAAGAAGAAGGAAAGGAGGAGAGAAAAGAAAGGGAGAGGACAAAAAAGGGAAAAAAGGGGGAGGATGCCCTTATCGGAGAAAAGCTAAGTGGTGAGCCAGGTTTTAACACATTTTACATACATATCTACGATGCCCATCTCTGTCTGCCTGTCTGTCTATTTGTCTGTCTGTCTGTCTGTCTGTGTCGATCTCTTTTCTCTGTTCCTCTCTCTCTCTCTCTCTCTCTCTCTCTCCTCTCTCTCTCTCTCTCGCTCTCGCTCTCTCTCTCCCCTCTCTCTACCTCTCCCCCCCCCCCTCTCTCTCTTTCTCTCTCTCTCCTGGAAAAACTGTAAGAAAAGAAAATGATGAAGTCTTTTGTTTCATTTATATTGTTCTCTTTATATAAGCAGCACATTATCCGAGTGAGAGTGCCAGTTCACCACACATTAGAACACTAACAAACCCAGACACTTTGTATCAAGCGCCAAAACACTAAAATCAGCAAAATGTGTCCATTTATGAGAAAACATACAGACAATGCATGGTGTGTAAGGGATTGATTGGAGAAGGGGAAAAAAGACAGAGTGCCAAACACCGACCTGTGGACGAGGGCAAACCAACAGCCAATGGACGTCCTGGTCAGGAAGAGAAAGTGGCAATGGGTCGGCCACACACTGCGGAAGGAGCCCTCTAACATCTCCAGGCAGGCGCTTGAGTGGACCCGCAGGGCAAGAGGAAGCGAGGGCGCCAAAGCAGACCTGGAGGAGGAGCTTGCTAAACGAGCTGAGAGCCTCCAGCCTGACCTTGGAGGAGATCAAGACCTGTGCCAGGACAGATGGAGGTGGAAGGTTGCTGTTGAGGCCCTATGCTTCTCAAGGAGCAGAGAGAACTAAGCCAAGTAAGCCACTTTTTTATTCTCGTGTTATACTCCAGATTTCCCCCCCATTGTTGTTGCATTCTGGCAATGCAGTGGTGACACAGACAACACTGGAGTGAAGATAAGATGGCAGTTCTTCAGTACAGCGTCAATTTATTTATTTGACCCTTTTTTAATATTGCAGCTCTTTTTGGTAAATTGTTAAGTTTCTTCTCTTTTTTCTTTCAGTTTTTGTTCTCCTTAAACTTAGGATGACAGACTAAGCCCAAAGGCCTACACTCACAGCACAGGTCTAGCCATGCCTTACAGACCACAGAGGTCGATGACTTCTACACTCACAGCACGGGTCTAGCCATGCCTTACAGACCACAGAGGTCGATGACTTCTACACTCACAGCACGGGTCTAGCCATGCCTTACAGACCACAGAGGTCGATGACTTCTACACTCACAGCACGGGTCTAGCCATGCCTTAAAGACGACCAGGGATCAATGACTTCTACACTCACAGAACAGGTCTAGCCATGCCTTAAAGATGATAGAGCTCAATGACTTCTATAGTGACAGCACGGATCTAGCCATGCCTTACAGACGACAGAGGTCGATGACTTCTACACTCACAGCATGGGTCTAGCCATGCATTACAGACGACAGAGGTCGATGACTTCTACACTCACAGCACGGGTCTAGCCATGCATTACAGACGACAGAGAGTCGATGACTTCTACACTCACAGCACGGATCTAGCCATGCCTTACAGACCACAGGGGGTCGATGACTTCTACACTCACAGCACGGGTCTAGCCATGCCTTACAGACACAGAGGTCGATGACTTCTACACTCACAGCACAGACCTTAAAGACAACACAGAGCTCCCGCCAGTGTAGCATTTCCTTGCATTCCCCCTGCGTAAGTATTGTACCGTGATGAGCCTGACAGCATGGGACAATTCGAAGTCCAAGGAAGACAACTCATCTTCCACAGCTAGGTGCCCTCACATATGAACCACTCCATGTACCACAGGCGATACGGAAAACGGGAAATAGCGTGAGAGGGAGGTGTGTGTGTGTGTGTGTGTGTGTGTGTGTGTGTGTAGGGGGGGGGGGGGGGGTACTTACGTACCAGCACACCAGAACGACAAACAACTCAGCTTGTTCAGCACCCAAGAACGGCAGACTGTGAACAACTTAAACCGACCTTTCTCTTGGCAGAGGCGTGAACTGAGATCAGACAGCGTGTGTACGACATTGCGATTTTCCGTTTAAAAGCGTAACGTAGACTTTACACACACACACACACACACACACACAGAGAGATCATGTCACGTTCGTTTTCGTTGCGGAATGTCACGAGTCACATGTCAGGTGACCCTGACAAGGTTAGTCTCCCTCCCCCCTCGCCCCTTCTTCGTTTATATATTTCATATTACTATTTTTGTTCATTTATTTATCTATTCACTAATTCGTTCATTCATTTACATTTCATCTATCTGTCAGTCTATCTTTATTTATTTATTTATTTATATTTGTATCTATCTATCTATCAACCTATCTATCTATTCATCTCTCTCTCTCTCTCTCTCTCTCTCTCTCTCTCTCTCTCTCTCTCAGTCGTTTTATTTCTTATTTACTTATTTCCTATTCATCTATATATGTATCCATCTATATATCTAAGTATCTCTGTATTGATTAATTAATTCACTTATTCATTTATTTTATTTTGTTTTATTGCAACTTTTCTATTTTATTTCATTTTACCCATCTATTAAATTTGTTTCATTCCACTTTGTTTATTTACTCATTCATCTATTTTCAGCTGCCTTATCTACTTTCCACGCGGTGCGGAGTGGTCAGTCCCAATGTCGGCAGTGTCTCCCACTGTGTGTGGGGACTGGTGCAGTGTGGACTCAGGCTGTG
>JADBJO010020559.1:20475-22975 GCA_016801955.1 Conus betulinus
GAGACACACGCTCCACTCTGTGCGTTACAATAAACAATAAATACCAAGACATCTACCACATGGAGACACACGCTCCACTCTGTGCGTTACAATAAACAATAAATACCAAGACATCTACCACATGGAGACACACGCTCCACTCTGTGCGTTACAATAAACAATAAACCAAGACATCTACCACATGGAGACACACGCTCCACTCTGTGCGTTACAATAAACAATAAATACCAAGACATCTACCACATGGAGACACACGCTCCACTCTGTGCGTTACAATAAACAATAAATACCAAGACATCTACCACATGGAGACACACGCTCCAC
Organism: Conus betulinus; assembly: GCA_016801955.1. Lineage (NCBI taxonomy): Eukaryota > Metazoa > Mollusca > Gastropoda > Neogastropoda > Conidae > Conus > Conus betulinus. Next base: position 20,800 of record JADBJO010020559.1, read on the forward strand.
TCTGTGCGTTACAATAAACAATAAATACCAAGACATCTACCACATGGAGACACACGCTCCACTCTGTGCGTTACAATAAACAATAAATACCAAGACATCTACCACATGGAGACACACGCTCCACTCTGTGCGTTACAATAAACAATAAATACCAAGACATCTACCACATGGAGACACACGCTCCACTCTGTGCGTTTACAATAAACAATAATACCAAGACATCTACCACATGGAGACACACGCTCCACTCTGTGCGTTACAATAAACAATAAATACCAAGACATCTACCACATGGAGAGACACACGCTCCACTCTGTGCGTTACAATAAACAATAAATACCAAGACATCTACCACATGGAGACACACGCTCCACTCTGTGCGTTACAATAAACAATAAATACCAAGACATCTACCACATGGAGACACACGCTCCACTCTGTGCGTTACAATAAACAATAAATACCAAGACATCTACCACATGGAGACACACGCTCCACTCTGTGCGTTACAATAAACAATAAATACCAAGACATCTACCACATGGAGACACACGCTCCACTCTGTGCGTTACAATAAACAATAAATACCAAGACATCTACCACATGGAGACACACGCTCCACTCTGTGCGTTACAATAAACAATAAATACCAAGACATCTACCACATGGAGACACACGCTCCACTCTGTGCGTTACAATAAACATAAATAGCAAGACATCTACCACATGGAGACACACGCTCCACTCTGTGCGTTACAATAAACAATAAATACCAAGACATCTACCACATGGAGACACACGCTCCACTCTGTGCGTTACAATAAACAATAAATACCAAGACATCTACCACATGGAGACACACGCTCCACTCTGTGCGTTACAATAAACAATAAATACAAGACATCTACCACATGGAGACACACGCTCCACTCTGTGCGTTACAATAAACAATAAATAGCAAGACATCTACCACATGGAGACACACGCTCCACTCTGTGCGTTACAATAAACAATAAATAGCAAGACATCTACCACATGGAGACACACGCTCCACTCTGTGCGTTACAATAAACAATAAATAGCAAGACATCTACCACATGGAGACACACGCTCCACTCTGTGCGTTACAATAAACAATAAATAGCAAGACATCTACCACATGGAGACACACGCTCCACTCTGTGCGTTACAATAAACAATAAATAGCAAGACATCTACCACATGGAGACACACGCTCCACTCTGTGCGTTACAATAAACAATAAATACCAAGACATCTACCACATGGAGACACACGCTCCACTCTGTGCGTTACAATAACAATAAATAGCAAGACATCTACACATGGAGACACACGCTCCACTCTGTGCGTTACAATAAACAATAAATAGCAAGACATCTACCACATGGAGACACACGCTCCACTCTGTGCGTTACAATAAACAATAAATAGCAAGACATCTACCACATGGAGACACACGCTCCACTCTGTGCGTTACAATAAACAATAAATAGCAAGACATCTACCACATGGAGACACACGCTCCACTCTGTGCGTTACAACAAACAATAAATAGCAAGACATCTACCACATGGAGACACACGCTCCACTCTGTGCGTTACAACAAACAATAAATACCAAGACATCTACCACATGGAGACACACGCTCCACTCTGTGCGTTACAACAAACAATAAATACCAAGACATCTACCACATGGAGACACACGCTCCACTCTGTGCGTTACAACAAACAATAAATACCAAGACATCTACCACATGGAGACACACGCTCCACTCTGTGCGTTACAACAAACAATAAATACCAAGACATCTACCACATGGAGACACACGCTCCACTCTGTGCGTTACAACAAACAATAATACCAAGACATCTACCACATGGAGACACACGCTCCACTCTGTGCGTTACAACAAACAATAAATACCAAGACATCTACCACATGGAGACACACGCTCCACTCTGTGCGTTACAACAAACAATAAATACCAAGACATCTCTACCACATGGAGACACACGCTCCACTCTGTGCGTTACAACAAACAATAAATACCAAGACATCTACCACATGGAGACACACGCTCCACTCTGTGCGTTTACAACAAACAATAAATACCAAGACATCTGCCACATGGAGACACACGCTCCACTCTGTG
>JADBJO010020559.1:27975-31105 GCA_016801955.1 Conus betulinus
GGGGGGGGGCGTGAGGGAGATGGGGGAGTGGCACGCTTTCATAGCAGATTATGTAATGATCCAACTCCCGTAGTTAACAACATAGTCACACTGTGCGACGGAATAAGTGAATGGGTTTTTCTTCATTGCATGCATGGGTGGATGGATGAGGAGGTGCCTTTAATAGGCTGGTGAAATCACTAGTTGTATGAACAGGTGGGAACGGTGCCAGCCTAAAGCTGTAATCTCTGTAGTCAGCTGGGCTATAAACAACATAAATCACATATTTTTTCTAAATGTACCCTTTTTCTTTCCATGGACTTTGAAAATGCCTTTGATTCCACTTATTGAAATAATGTGCATCCTGTATTACGCTCAGTTTTTCGGTTTTTTTGGTGGTGTTTAATCCAGTAGAATTAAAGTTTCTATGGCAATATTAAAGTAGCATTAGTAGTGAATGACACGAAACTACCGTAGTTCACAAATGAGGGTATTCCCTGACAAGGTGACCTGCTTTCTCCTACTTTTTTTTCAACTTGCATTGAAAGTTCAGCAACAATGGTTACAGAATACGATTATATTTAAACACATGCAAAGGGGTGATGTTCAGGACAAAATAGCTCAGTTTTAAGATGATGCACAACTCATGAATACAGGAAACAAGTCTTTTTTTTTAAGTCTTCAGAGGCACTGAATACGTTTGTCAAAATTTCAAACCTGACATTAAATGAAGATAAAACAAGCGGGGTTTTGCCAGAAAAAAATCCAGTAACAGACGTATGCCACGTTTGAAAGTGGAGAGGAACCTGAACCAGTTTTAAATGACAGGGGCTGGTTCACCTAGGATTTGAAAGAAAGTTTAAGAATTAATTGTATCTGAAATATTCATTGAGACGACAGCCTTTTTCAACAGTTCAATAAAGAGAGGATTTGAAAGAAAGTTTAAGAATTAATTGTATCTGAAATATTCATTGAGACGACAGCCTTTTTCAACAGTTCAATAAAGAGAGTTGAAGCTGGTTGAGAATTTCTTGGGCATGATGAAGGATAAACATCCTCACATATTTAGAAAGAGTGGGGGTTAGTTGCCACACAAGGACATTGACAAACAAAGTACAGGACAAGACACGATGCATTTCGACCTCTTGGGTCTTCTTCAAGTTAAAAAAAATCACATTTAACATTTAGGACAGTAGAAACAAAGAACGAAGAGAGACTTATCTGATGTAGAGTGTGGAAGACGAGACGTGATGTACAACACAACAAAGGGTATCAGTCAATATGCAGATTAAAGTTTCAAAATGGAGCGACTGATGGCGGAGAACGAAGCAAAATTTAGAAAGAGTGGGGGTTAGTTGCCGCCAAGGACATTGACAAACAAAGTACAGGACAAGACACGATGCATTTCGACCTCCTGGGTCTTCTTCAAGTAAACAAAAAATCGCATTTAATTTAGGACAGTACAAACACAAGAACGAAGAGAGACTTATCTGATGTAGAGTGTGGAAGACGAGACGTGATGTACAACACAACAAAGGGTATCAGTCAATCTCCGCCATCAGTCGCTCCATTTTGAAACTTTAATCTGCATATTGACTGATACCCTTTGTTGTGTTGTACATCACGTCTCGACTTCCACACTCTACATCAGATAAGTCTCTCTTTGTTCTTTGTTTGTACTGTCCTAAATGTTAAATGTGATTTTTTTTATTTATTTATGTTTTTTTTTAACTTGAAGAAGACCCAAGAGGTCGAAATGCATCGTGTCTTGTCCTGTACTTTGTTTGTCAATGTCCTTGGCGGCAACTAACCCCCACTCTTTCTAAATTTTGCTTCGTTCTCCGCCATCAGTCGCTCCATTTTGAAACTTTAATCTGCATATTGACTGATACCCTTTGTTGTGTTGTACATCACGTCTCGTCTTCCACACTCTACATCAGATAAGTCTCTTTGTACTGTCCTAAATGTTAAATGTGATTTTTTTTTTTTTTAACTTGAAGAAGACCCAAGAGGTCGAAATGCATCGTGTCTTGTCCTGTACTTTGTCAATGTCCTTGGCGGCAACTAATCCCCACTCTTTCTAAATTTTGCTTCGTTCTCCGCCATCAGTCGCTCCATTTTGAATCCTCACATATGTCAAAAAAGGGGAAGATTGGGAGAAAGAAGGAGTAGGGGTGGGTGGTGGGGAACTGGGAGATAGGATGTGTGGGTGGGTGGGGTGAGAGAGAAACAATGTAACCACTCTTACGCAGTGGTCAACATGCATTACATATCATGGCTGGAAGTTTGGGGTTCCCCTCTACCCGCACCTAACCCCCACCATTCCCTTTATCCCATCCCTCAAAAGTGGTTTAGCCCCCCCACCCCCACGCCCACCCTCCAGGCACACACACACACTTCCCCCACCCTCCCCATGGCAGGATGTCCATACTTTTAGCCAAGACTCTGTGGAACATACTTTTCCTTTTAGCCAAGACTCTGTGGAACATACTTTTTCCTTTTAGCTAAGACTCTGTGGAACATACTTTTCCTTTTAGCTAAGACTCTGTGGAACATACTTTTCCTTTTAGCTAAGACTTTGTGGAAAATAAATCTGACTTTCAGCTGCTTTTAGTGTGAAACTGGCTGTTCTCTTTTTTATGATTTGCCTGCAGCAGTCTCCTGTGCAGCGGTCTGATACAGACACCGATATTCAGACTTCTCCGGGACTGGCACTATGAATCAGGGCGTGGTTATTGTGCATGGGAGTCGGACTGAGCTACACTGAGTTGATGGCACTGAGAAGGCACGTGAAGGAAAAGGAAAAAGAAATGAGTGAAAGTGAGGGAAGGAAGAAGGAAGGAAGGAAGGAAGAAGGATAGAAGGAAGGAAGGAAGGAAGGAAGGAAGGAAGGAAAAAGGAAGGAAGGGAGGAAGGAAGGAAGGAAGGAAGGAAAAAGGAAAGAAGGAAGGAATGAAAAAAAAGGAAGGAAAGAAGGAAGAAAGGAAGGACAGAAGGAAGAGAGGGCAGAAGAAAAAAAAGGAAGGAAGGAAGGGGAATAAAAAATCTCTCACCTGCAATGAATTCACTCCCCCTTTAGGCACAACCACCGGTGCCCGACACGTCGGACACGGGAACGTCACCCTGCTGACGTCATCCCCGGCCACTCTGA
>JADBJO010020560.1:0-30000 GCA_016801955.1 Conus betulinus
CAACTAAGAGGATAAGAAAAAGATACACCTGAAAGCACAGGTGGTTCTCTTTCTTCTTCTTTTGTTTTAATAAATACATCAAAATGACTGGGTTATACTGTTTTCATACTGTTTAAAGTCACGAGTACCTTCTCATTGGATGAATTAATTATTTTTTCAGTAGGGTTGCACACCATATTTCATATTCTGGCAAACACCTTGCAAACAAGTCAAATGCGGCTGTCTTAAACTAACAACACTAACCAAAAAAATACTAATTTTCCAGAGGGAAGGAAGGAGGGGAGGGGAAGGAAAGTCTCTAATGCACACACTCGGTGACACACATATGCCTCTCACAGAATAACAGAACAAACAGCAAAGGGGCAAAGGCATACTTCATGCCCCACAGCAGGATTTGTCCCCCTGGATCAGTGAAACAAACAAACGCCCACCATTTTCTGTTGATCTATGGAAGTGTCCCACACAATGGATTTTATGAATTCTGTTATATTTGTTTGCACACATGTATACATACATGTATGGAATATGTATTCAACCTTTTTATTCGTGCAGTGGAACATAGTAAAAGCGAATGCCTGTAATATAATCAAGATGACGTTACGTTGGTTTAGGTTAGGGTTAGTTTGCTGGGTTAGTTTGCTGTTGATGAGAAACAGTGCCTTTTTTCACCAACTGAGTGCTAAAATGTAAGACCGAGACTGACCGAGACATAGAGAGTGAGGAAGTTCCAAGTATGCTTTTGCCTCCTACCCACCTTCCAGTTGATATTGAAAACACACACACACAGACACAGAGACACAGACAGAGACACAGATACACACACACACACACACACACACACACACATGGAAACCTTAAAATCAAGTCTCATCTTTCTCCTATCGTGCCTCCCCTCCTCACTCCTACCCTGTGCTGGGTACCTCATACATTTACATTCGTTCAAACTCAGCATCCATACTGATACAGCTTGTAGGTAAGTAAGTTGTTTGAAAGATGAAGAGCTCAGATGATACTTGTGCGATCGCATTGTGCCATTGTCTCAAGTATGAAATGGGTTGCGATATGGCCAAAATTACACAATGTGTCACGTTGATAACTCAGATCTTACACGCTACTTATTTGAAATTTGATAATTACAGTGATTTAGCCCAGTGTAGATTTAGCCCAGTGTAGAAGGCCAGTTCATTGTTCCTTGTCAGCAGCTAATGCATAGTGTGGTTGTGGCACCTGGGGACATAAGAGTGACGAGAGCGAGGCCCAGTAGGCATCATCAAGCCTGCCTTGGAAAGTGCCAACAGATGGGGCACTGGCCCATTTCAGCACAGCACACAATAGTGATGTTATTACATTTATAAATGCAGTGATGAATTTAGATATTGTACATTTTTTTTATTCTTTTCTGTTTCTCTGTCTCTTTTTTTCTATTAGTTGGGGGTTCTTTGTTGTTGTTTTTGTTCTGTTTTTTGTTTGTTCCAAGAGTCCTGACATACTCTTTCTGTTTGATATTTTCATATTATGGCAAATAATTTGTTTGATATCATGATTTCTAGATGTTTCTCATTTGTCAGAAGCATGACAGAAATAAACATCATGACTGGCTGAAAGCTCTGGCACAGCTGCACCAGTGTGAAAAATGACTGAATATTTCTTGCTCTGTTAGTTCATCATTTTCCTGCTGCTGAAATGCCCTTAACTACAACTTCCTCCCCACCCCCCACCCCCACCCCCACCCCCCGTCCCCTTCCTTCAGCTTTATTGGGTTCCTGAAAAACCAGCTGTAAAGCTTCATCTGGTCAAAAACACCCATGTCAAAACAGGACAGAATTTACCATTAGAAGCGGTTTGAGTGTGTAATTCTGAACTGATGAAATTGTGGCACTCAAAATTACATGGGAGATTCCCCCATCCCCACCCCCCCCCCCCCCCACCCCACCATCAGTGATGTTACTCTCCAACCACTCATTCCGGCTTCTTTATACATATCTGCACCAGAAAGCAGAGACATGATTTATCATCAAAGAGCCCTCTTCGTCCCCATGGGGAGTGAATCTGGTGCCTAGACAGAAAAATAATAATAAAGAAAAAAAAATCGAAGTCTTTGAAAGCTGTTGATCTTAATTGAGAAGATCTATATTGGAAGGTATCACTTTTATATCATCCTTTTAAGTGGTGCCTGTACCCTTTCACAGAGACTGTCTCTGACTCAGATTCAGAATTATGCTCAAGTGTAGTTGATCCTCCGAAGGGAACACTGTATTTCCATTTTGAGCGGATCAGGTTTATCATGTGTAAATTTTCTGCTTGCAAAGAGACCTCCTCCTTCATTTCACAGAGCTTCATCTCTCGTATAAAATTTCTCCTGACAAGGAGATCAGCATATTCATGTTGAGTGAGCAGGTTGGTGGCATGTGTGGGATAATTGAATGCAAGAGGATTAAAGTTTATCCCAAGGGGAGATCTGCATAGTCATTATCAGCTGTAACGGCTGATTTTCATCCTTACACTGAGTTCTGCATCTCCAGTTCCTTCAGTTTGAGTGACTCAGCTCCTGTGTGTGTGAGATTTATCTTCCAGTAGTTCCAGTACACCTACATTTTCCCTTTAAATTGACCATGTTCACACATTGGGGAGGGGGGAGATAGAGGAGGAGAAGGGTTTTAGGGTTTGGAAGCTTGGGCAGAGGATGAACGAGGGGTGGGGAGGGAAAGAGAGATGTACCACAGCTTGTGTGTGAGGAGTGGGGAGGGGATGAAAGATAGATGCCGGTGACGGGTGACCCCTGGCATTAATGGCAGAAGTAGAATGGAAGCATATGTCAGCAGTTGTTATTGTAGGTGAACTTAAGACGGGGCCTGACATGAGCAGCCACCAGTCAGGGAGGAGTTGGGGGCTGGGGAAGGTGGTGACCTGTGTACAGACTATTGGAATCCGGGGGGGGGGGGGGGGGGGGGGTATTATAACATATGCAATGTCTAGAAAAGCAGTGTGTATATCTGCCCAATGTTGACCAAAAGCCCCACACTGTCAAAAGCCTCATAGAAATATATTGCAGGTGTAACACTGCCCCTTACATGACTGCTAGTCTCAGTCGTAAATTTGATTAACGTCAAAGATCCATTTATTCACTATGGTAAAAGATAACACCTTTCAAGCCTGTATGTGAATGATTTATTGAAGTTCATCTAATGTCAAAATATCATGGAAGTCTGTTGCAATGTGAGGGTCTTCTTCAGTCGGTGGCCATAAGACAGCATGACAATGATCCAAAGGCCGAGAGATTCCTTACAAAGTCGTGTCCACTCTTGTGTGTGGTGGGGGGTCACTAAGCTGAAAGTGCCCAGAGGTGGAGTGGAGTGGGGTGGGATGGGGCATGCAAAGGATTATTTGGCTGGCAAGCTTTGGACACCCTCACAACATTTATTTGTCAGTCAGAAGGTTTGAAGACACTGATGGAAGAAACCAGACTGCCAGAATAGTCAGTTCTGTCAATGCAGCTTACTGTTGTTGTTTTTCCCCCTCTGTACTGTAACAGCAACATCCAGAAACGCTATTGAAAGCTTACTGTATACAGAGTTCTGTTTTGTTTTTTTCTCCCTGTTATTGTCATGAAAGTGTAGACGTGGATCAGCTGACCGGTGATTTTGAGATTGAAGCACGCATCCATCAGCCTGGATTGATATTCCTCTGTTTGAGGTGAGAGTTGGGTTTTTTTTTGGTTACGAATTAACTCCCATTCCCTGGAAATTCTCCTATATGAGTGTCTCTGGTTTCTTGTTTACATTACATGTATTTTTTGTTTTCCATTTCTCCCCCCCCCCCCCCCCCCCTCCCCAGCCCCTCTGTTTACCCCACCCTTTATTCCCCTTCTCATATCCCTCCCTCCCCTCCCCTCCCCTCCCCAACCACCTCCTCCTCTATGTGGTAACAGTTTTACCACATCAATATATTGTATGAGATTTATGATGAATGGGCCTAGTCAGTTACCAAGGATTTTCTGGGTTAAAACTTTGAAAATTAATTGAATTAAACTGCCATCCAAATCCATTCCCATGTTATTGGCTTTAGTTTTGTTTTTTTTTTTTCCTCCAGTCTTTTGTCACAGTTCCATGTGAAGCTACTACACTCTTCTCTTCTGGGGAAAAAAAGTGAAATTGTTAAAACACTTGATGAACAGTATCTGAGCATTCTTTAATGTTAATGGCGATTACGTTTGTATCTTAATGCAGTTTTTGTTGTTGTTTACATTTTTTTTTCTTTTTTGTTCTCTTTTTTGGATTTTATGTCTTTTTCATCAGGGGACAATATAAATGAAGTCCTTTTTGCTAGCTGGCCAGAATTTTGTGATGTGCTTTTGTTATCTTATTGATGATTGAATTTGTGAGGACAATCTGCTTGTGTTTGTTTTGAAATGGACAACTGTTTATTTTCATCATGCCTAAAGCTGTCATCATGACTGGCTGGTCTGTTTACAATGTACAGATTTGTTGTTGTTGTTTTTTGTTTGTTTGTTTGTTCTCTTCATCCCAGTTCAATCAGCTGAGGTATGCTTGGAAATTTATAGTCAAACTGTGACAGAGCTTTTCATTTTTGAATAGTTTTTGCAGCTGCTGACTTGATGAGGTTGGGGTGAGGGTGATGAGATAGAGAAAAAAAAAAAGCTACAGACTGTCATAACATGGATATTAAATGTTTATCTTTACATTTCAAACAGCATTTAATGAAGACTTAAGATATGGGTTGCTTTTTTTAGTATACCGTTTTGTTTGTTCTGATCGGAAGAGAAAGGTGTGCTGGCATTTTTTTGTATGATTTAGTTCCCATGTGTCATTGGCTGTTGAGTTGACGGCCATGCTTTTTTTCTGTGTGTGTGTGTGTGTGTGTGTCATTCTGTGTGTGTGTGTGTGTGTGTGTGTGTCACTGTGTGTGTGTGCCTGTGTGTGTTTGTGTCACTGTGTGTGGATGTTTGAGTTACATACCATGAAGTGTTTACCTGGTGGCCATTCTTTCTCTTTTGTGCCATCCGAAAAATTGTGTACAACTTGTTCCTCCTTTCTTTTTCTTTTTTAATGATGTGAACATTTTTATCATTTCTATGAGCAAGCGTGTGTGTGTGTGTGTGTGTGTGTGTGTGTGTGTGTGTGTGTGTCTGATGTCCCTATATAGGGGAGGTGAAATGACATATTTTTTAATTCTTCAAAGTGGTTGTATTTTTATGTCAAATATGAATACAAAGTATGGAGATGCACATATTACTTGATGAAACTGTGTGTACAAGTTAAAATCATATGCATTTTTGACATAATCATCAGTAAAAATACTGGCAAAATAATATAACATAATTGGGATGTTTTTGAGTGTGGCCATGATTGTAATGTGCTAATATTTATGTCAGAATTATGAGTGCAACTTAGTTGCATAGTCTGGTTAAGCCATGAGTACAAGGTGCTTGCATTTTCTGTTATATTGGTGCATGCATTGGTACAAGGTAAAGTCATTGTATTGTTTGCAGAAATATGAGTACAGTGTGTTTGTAATCACTGGCAGAGTTATGAAAGCAAGATATACATTTGTATTTGTGGCAATCAAACTTGGTGAATTTTGAAGATGTTATGACTTTCTGCTTAATTAAGGCTTTTGAAAATTTCTTATCCATATGTTCTCTTTTGTTGTTGTCTAACATCAGAAAATTGCTTTTTTTTTTTTTTTTTTTTTCAACATTCAAATTAGCTTTATTTCCTTTTTACATGTTTGCTAAGTTTTGATATTAATTGCGTTCATATCATTTTTAAGTTCTGATAAAGTGAATATTGAAAGCATTCAAATTGGTGGAAGGTTTGTGATTGGTGTTTTCATTCTCTGCTTTCCGTAGATAATACACAGTACAGTTCAAACAGTTAGTACACAGTACAGTTTAAAGAGTTATGCCAGTTATGTGTTTACAAATCAACACAATAGACGCTTGTGGGTTTTGTTTCATATTTAATGTACGTAAAAAAGTATGAAATGGCAATGGGGTGTGAGGTTGTTCATGATCTTATTTTTAAATAAAAAAAATATATGAGAACAAAAAAAAATGTACGCACATTCAGTTGCTTGCTAAAAAAAGCGCATGAATATGGCTTTTATGCTTCACTCAGTAAACGTCAAACGGGAAGACAACACACAACTTAGGGGACCACATCTTATTGTATGTGAAGGTCACAACAAGTGGTACAGTGTGCAGCTCTGGTGACACTGTCCAAGAATTTTACATCAAGAAATCAGACGGGACAGAAAAGGTCTACAACACAGTCTCATTGCCCATCAGTCTTTCAGACCACTGCTATTTTGCAATAAAAATGTTCTAAATAGCTGGACATGATTTACTGAGTGGTACAAAAAAAAAAAAAAAAAAAACCATTTAACTGGAAAACAAAAAATGCAAAGCTTCATAATATTGACCAAAAAAAATCAAGAATAAACCAAAAATAAATAAATAAATAAAAGGGCAAAGGACCTCTTTCCCCACAAGTACTTCTTGAAATGCATGAAAAAGAGAGAGTGAGATGCAAGTGTTGAATGTGGCTCTTCTTCAGCCACTGGAAGAGTCATGCTCGAGTTATAGTGAAATGTTTGGAAGAGAGGTAGCATGATGGATGTTATGAACATGGGTCTGTTTCAGTACCAGGAAGAACTATGTTTAAAACATCTGAAAAGCATGACAGATTTTTTTCTGCATAGTTCTTCACGTCTTTCTCAGTTTCTGTGAGAGCTATGTATGGAGAGTGTGAGAGACGTATTGAGCATAGCTCTTCTTCAGGTATTCCTCCATACCTGTAACTAGTGTAAGAGGTATGTTTGAAACATTTTAAGAGTGTGATGAATGTGTTTTGAGTGTGGCTCTTTTTCAGGTCTTCCTCAATGCTGGTAAGAGCTATGTTTGAAACATTTGAACGTAATGAAGAACTGCAAACCTTGGATGTGGAGAAGGATGAACAAATTTAAGTCATCAGCAAAAGTTTTCAAATTGTCTTAATTCATCCTGCTGAAATGGAAATCCAGTGGAAAGCCTCCAGTTTGAATGAAGAAACTGCTGAAAGTCAGAGTCTCCACAGTACACCAGTTTTTCTGGAAAATACTTCTGTGTTCAGTGACAAATACTCCAGCATCATAATTTGGGTGCCTAAATCCAGGTGGTGTCTGAGCATTGTCATAAGCAAAAGAGAGACAAGCAGGCAAGTCACCGTACTCTGTCTGTCGAGAGATGCTATCAGAAAGTTGCAGCCTCTGCATGCTTAACTGCCCATGTTATGTAGAACTAGTTTAATTTGTTTTCCAGAAAGCTGAAACTGCAAACAAGTTGGGGGAAGGGTTTGCTGTACAAAAAAGCAGACATTCAAATCTTGTCTCAGCAGCCTCAAACATGCAAGGATCATCACTGCTGTTGATGCATGCTCTCTCATTTTCAGATAGTTCCCTGGAGATGTTTCACCATGTCTGTTTTAAGACCTTGTGCCAGCATGCTGGTTTATCGTTGCAGTAGAACAGAGGCAGTTGAGAGCAAGATTCAAAGTGACAGTTAAAACAACACAGCTCCGCAGTAGTGCAGTGTCATCTCTGGTGAGATGCCTCATGACGACTTCACCTTGACTACTCCCTGTGGATGGCTCGTGTCAGGACTTGATGGAACGAGCTAAGCTGTGGCTGTGGAGGGAGGAGGGGTCGGCATGTGCAGAATTCCACTGAGGGGTCGGCATGTGCAGAATGGGTGCAATGCCCTTGAGGGGTCGGCATGTGCAGAATGGGTGCAATGCCACTGAGGGATCCGCATGTGCAGAATGGGTGCAGTGCCCCTGAGGGGTCGACATGCGCAGAATGGGTGCAATGCCCCTGAGGGGTCGGCATGCGCAGAATGGGTGCAATGCCACTGAGGGGTCGGCATGTGCAGAATGGGTGCAATGCCCCTGAGGGGTTGGCATGTGCAGAATGCCACTGAGGGGTCGCATGTGCAGAATGGGTGCAATGCCCCTGAGGGGTCAGTATGTGCAGAATGCCACTGAGGGGTCGGCATGTGCAGAATGCCACTGAGGGGTCAGCATGTGCAGAATGGGTGCAATGCCCCCTGAGGGGTCGGCATGTGCAGAATGCCACTGAGGGGTCGGCATGTGCAGAATGGGTGCAATGCCCCTGAGGGGTTGGCATGTGCAGAATGCCCCTGAGGGGTCGGCATGTGCAGAATGCCACTGAGGGGGTTGGCATGTGCAGAATGCCACTGAGGGGTCGGCATGTGCAGAATGGGTGCAATGCCACTGATGGGTCGGCATGTGTAGAATGGGTGCAATGCCACTGAAGTGCCATGGAATACAAGATTTGGGGGGGCAGGGGGTAGAATTTGAAAAAGAAAAAAAAAAAGTATACAACTAAAATAAGGATGTCACCACTCAGTTCAAAAGAACGAAAACAAAGAAATATCACATCGTGCAAGTGCTATATAAATGAAACTTTGGAAAAGTACATTTCCTCGACTAAGGTTCCATTTGGGCATTTCTCAACACAGTCAAATGCTGACAAAAGATAATGAGACCATGGTACATGAGGCCCAAACTCAACCAGCTAAGTTCACATGTGGTTTATCATGTCAGTCAGCAAGAGGAACTACACCTTTGTAATTTACACACAACTGTACACACACACTGGCTGGACATTGCAGCAGGATTATAACCCCCCAAATTCTGTGCATGCAACAGGAAATTATGATCTGCCAGTCTGAAAAGCCATTCAGTCTGGACAGGCCTAGCTTCTTGCCTCACTTGAGATAAATCACACTGTAAATGCCCACAGGACCCAGGAGGGACAATCTCTGCAAGACAGCAATCAGTTATCAGGAAAACTGCTTCATTGAACACAGAACCCACCATGATCTGCCATGACTTCTATACAGAATCATGGACAACATCCTGATTCTCATAACCTGCCTGGCCAGACAAGGGGCCCATCACTCAGTTCTAAAATGAACGTCTTTCAGTTTCACGAGATATCCCCCAAAATGAAAGCCATTTTTTGCTCAAAATAATGTAGTGTTACACCAAGATGGTTACTTTGCCAATTTTCAAGGCACAGACAGACATGTAAAAGAAAAAAAAAAAAAAAAAGGAAGGTGATACCTCTCTGTTTTGGAATCATTATTCTTCACAAACTCTGATAAGTATAAAAGCTATATTTATATTCATATCACAGTCATAAATTAAACACATCCTGTGGAGTGTAAGACTGGCACGGAGAGCTGTTGACTACAAGAACAACCAAAGCAAAGCAAAAAAAGGACAGGTTATTATGCCATCATTAACAAGATGAAGCAAGAGCTGATAACAGGTCCACACAAGTACATTGTTCAAAGAAATAAATAACAAAGTGGACAAAAATAACAACAAAAATAGAACAGAGTGTGCTCATTTCTTTCTTTTTTTTTCTTTTTTTTTTTTTTTTGGTTGTTGCTGTCGTTATTGTTGAGAGGGTCATGGATAGGTAAATATAACTGGCCAAGAGTTTTATGTACGATGTATTTTACACCCCTTTTCATTAACTAGGTCAATCTCCATGAGTTTATGTAAGATTACTAAAAATAAAAAACAAATTATGTACAGAGATGTCCAAGACAAAAGCAGATATACATCTTAGTGTAGAACAAGGAATGCAAAAACACATGTTTTCAACGGGTGAAAACCCAGGTTCTTTGGCAGACTTATCACAAGCTGTTGACATTAAGGTTGATAACACTGGGTGTACTAATACTACCAGCAATTCTAAATTCATAAACCACTGACTAATCCCAAACCACTGACTACAACAAAGAGATACAAACACATAAAAAACATGCAAATGCATCAAAAAGGTACATTATGAGGTCATTCTAGGGTTTAAAAAAAAATCCAGAAGCCTGAGGATGAAGCTCTATATTGAAGGGGATAGGGGGTGGGCAGTTCAGTTCAACTTTTGACTGAAAGCATTTCTAACCCCCGTATGTCTCAGAATATGGGAGTTAAAGAGATAATCCACTACATACATACAATTGCCAACATTCATGCGACACCATGTATGTTTTATTCTGCAATACTTTATCCATAATTTTCTTTTTTAAATGACCATCCAAAACACAACTTTTTAAGAAAGAAATTTGATATTCCTGATCCCCCCCCCTTTTTTTTTTTTTAAACGCTGACTTCAGGATTTCAGGAACTATTTCCAAATGAAGAAAATTCAGAAACATTCAAGAGGGTTGGTAGCTATGCATTTGAACAAACTGACCCCAAAGAATGGACAGCTAGTGTCCACTCTGCACAGTGTATACTGTCTCACCACAGAAGTCACCAGATTTAAAGACAAAGGGACCAGCTTCTCCACAGACTAAAAAAACAGCAAACAAACAATATACTTTGGTGGGACAATGCATATTCAAACTGGTGTAAAGGGGAAGACCTGTACGGCTTTGAAACCACTTGTCATTCTAGAATGTGTTTTGTCTGTCACTATTGGTGCTTAACATTAACTGCACAGGCATAACCAACAGCTCAAGGGCAAAAACATAACTTGTTTTTCCTTGCTTCACAAAAGTTTTAAAAAACAGCCTCTGCAGATTCTTTAGTCTAAATAAACAGCTAATGTTAAGCCCTATTGATCTTTTTATTTGCTGTTTCTAAAAAAACAACATATTATGAAACAAATATGAAATAGCCTGGTGAGCACGCCCACAGGCACACACACACACACAGTGCCCCATGTGTGCATGCGCACACACACACATCTTTCCCAGTCTGACTTTTCAGCCTGAAGGATTGTGTAACTACAAAACCTTCCTCCCTGGTGCCAGATCCATGATTTACAAAGCTCTACAGATTTTTATTTCCTTGATTCACCACACTTTCTTTTCATATGTTGAGGTACCAATCAAAAATGCTTTCCTTTCACTTTGGTTGACATCAGTCAACTGAGAGGAACTCGATTGATGGTAAGTGTTATTATACCACTGAACCCCCTGACTTGGCTGTTCAAGATCACAACAGCTGAATCATGAGATGGAGTAGACTGCTCTGAGTGTCGGTACAGCAGACTAAAATACGGGACTTGACAGTTGGTGATAGTTATTATAAACATGTTCTGAGATGGAACACACACACACACACACACACACACACACACACACACACACAGCACACTCTCACACAGACAGAGAGAAATAAAAATGCAATAAAGACTACCAGATAACACAGCTTGAAACACACACATACACAATCACATATGCAGACGGAGAAATAACAAATGCAATAAAGATTACCAGAATCACAGCTTGAACTCACACACACATACATACACAAATAACATGCTGTAAAGACAACAAAATACTGGCTTTTAAATACAATCACAAAGACACTGTTGCCACCAACATGTACGCTTGAAGCTGTACAAACAAAAAGATCCTGTCTTGCCATCTGGAATTATTGAGCATATTCATATGCCTAATCAAATGAACATCCGAGGCATTTACACGTGCAATTGTATACATCAAACTTCTGAAAAAATAAACAAGAACAACTAGCAAAAATGCAAAACATGGGCAATCAACTGCTTGTATTGCCTCCATCCATACTCCCATGTATTCTGGTCCTCTTACTCCCTCTCTCCACCCATTCACACCTCTCAAACAAAAACTGTCACAAATAAATAATCACAGGCATCCGAGTGTGTATAATACTCCTGAATAATACCAGCACGTTTTTTGCATATCGGAGGGGGGGAGAGAACATTTTCAGGTTTAATCTGGAAGAATGCAGCGAAGAAAAAGTACGTAAGTTGATGTGGAAGTTGATTCTAAGTGAAAGATGCTTGAAAGACGATGGAACTTTGACCCAAAGTTGGAGTGAATCAGAAAAAGATGAGTATGAGAAGGAGGGTGGAGATTACCAGGTGCAGATCAGTCAGGTATTGGGTGGGAAAGGAGAATTCAATGGATATGAATTTACAGCAGAGACTTTGCTGAAGTGATGGCAGCTGTCGTTCCCACACATTGTAGCTGTAAAAATCACCACAACCATTGTGCTGTCCATTTTACATGGGGTCTGCCAAATTACAATGGACGCTATGTCGCAATTTATACATTTTAAAAAACACAACAGATGTCATATACACGCGTGCCTGTAAAATAAGGGGACATGTTGTGTTGCCACGCATTAACAGACTGGCCTCAACACAGCCAGGATGCATCAGCTCCAAACCTTCACACACATTCTGCTGCTATACACAATCACAAGTGATACTGTAATGACATTATTTCTGGATCATTCAATGCTATCTGGTTACATGTTGTCACCACTCCTTTTCAGCCTGTACAGCAATACCAGATGCTGCCGAGACATTACTAAAATGCTGTGAACAGTCTGTAAATATGCATGGGCAGCTAGACCCAGTCATAGGCCTCTCATACATGGACGCTCGGTAGATCAGCCTCCAGAAGTTTGACATGGCCAGAGCCAACTGGAAACGTACCATCCATGACAGACTCACATGGGCCATCAGGGTACACAGACTTTCAAGGCAAATGAAACAACTGCCATTCAAGCAAGGAGGAAACAGGAGGAAGCAGGGTAATATGTTCCTGAACTCCTGCAATATCTGTGGGCGACTCCGTGCCTCAAAGATAGGTCTCTCGTTTCCACACGACCCACTGTGACACCTGACCTGCCTGCCTAATGGCCTCTCAAACTCACATGACACTCCATTGAAGATGCTGTGTTACCATAGATACACTGACCTGCCTGTAAATGCATCTTGAATACCGTGTTACCACACACACTGGCCTGTACAGTCACAACAGCTGTGGTAAAAGTCTCTCTCAAGTCTGACAAAGGGTTGTGACTGACAAGTCTGACAAATGGATGTGACTGACAAGTCTGACAAATGGATGCCATCTGCCAAGACTGACAAATGGATGCCATCTGACAAGTCTGACAAATGGATGCCATCTGACAAGTCTGACAAATGGATGCCATCTGATACATCTGACAAATGGATGTGATCTAATACACCTGACAAATGGATGTGATCTGGCAAGTCTGACAAATAGTTGCCAAGTCAATATGTAAACTATTTTACAATGATCTCTGAGCACTTCAATTAAATGTACGAGAGCTGACTTGTTCACAAAGGAAACAAAAGTAAAGAAAGGAAAAACACAAATTTCGTGGTGATAAAATGTTCCAATGGTTTAGTCATTGGTGGCGTAGCCAGGCTAGACTTTGACAGACTGAAAATACAAAGATTGTGGAGACTCACTTGGGATTTCCACAAAAAAAACCAAACAATCCTACACTTAACTGGAGGGAGTTGGAAGACAACAGTTAACATCTGATTGATGTTCCCTTTCACATGTTATATATTTCATATCACATTTTTCATTTCAAGAAAGAAAAACATTGGGGGGCCGTTGGCTCTTTACATATCTGTGGTCCAAAGTTGGGTTTGGTTTCCTGGGAAGGATGCAGGTAAGAAAGCAGACAATACATAAAAAGAAAACAAAACCTTGCAAGTCATAATCAAGATCTTTTTCACAAAAAAAACACAAAAACAAGAACAAAAACTTGCCAGTCATAATCAAGATCTTTTTCACAAAAAAAGGTATAGCATTACTCTTGTAGAAAAATGTGACGAAATAAAACTGATAAAAAACAAAATCACCGGTCCATTACCTCACAGCAAACAAATCACACTATCACATATGGTATTGCCAACTTTGTTTAGGATTTCCTCATGAGCTTGAGACAAACACCGTCAGCCACTGCAATTCCAACAGGGCAAAGTGGGATGTATACATAGAAAAGTTTATGATCTCAATCCAAGAATATGGCAGGGTAAAAATCAAGGGGACTCTCTCCAATCACAGGTCCACAGGAAAGGATGCCAGTCTAGGCAGTTATCACAAATTCTTTTAGGAAAAATATAACCACTTTTTCTCTCTCTTCCTTCTTCAGCTAGAAGCCTGAGGTTTGCCACAGGTGAGATTTTTGCATCTGCAACCATTTTCAGTCCCACCCTCAAGGAAGCCATCTCCCATCTTGGGATTGTGTCTAAACATAATGTCAGTGTGCATGAGTTATATGTCAGTGTCATCTATCCTGCTGGCCCACAGTGTCCCATTCTCTGACAGGTAGAATGGGGCATAAAATGCGCACAAGATTTATCGTTCATATGTTCACATGGGAAACCTATTTAAAGTCTCACCGGAAAGCATAGGAGAGGATGGAAGGATACACTGATGCAAAATTTCTTTCAACCCGGCTATCTATAGTCAGAATTGAACCTTGGACCTTGCAACAAGAGTCTGATGCCCTATTCATAAGGCCCTAAAAGCTACATGAAAAATATATGACCTCCTCCTTTTTCTTAATATTGTGATATCTTAGCATGCAAATTACACAGATTCCTTCTCTCTGTGGTCAGACATATGAAATACGTTAACAAAATAAATGTACACAGTTATAAAAAAAAGGCATATAGTGTGTTTTTTTCCTATTGTTCTGTATTTCACATTCACAAGATTCTAAATATATCTAATCTGGCATATGAAGCTGTTTTGTTTTGTTTTGTTTTTCAATTTACATACTTTTGTATGCTTTCAAAAAAGTCTCCAAGCTGTTATTTCCTTACTACTGTCTTGCTCCATGGCATGTCAATACACGACTGTCCCTTCTTGCTCTATTCTCCCTGCAAGGAAGATTTTCAGGAGCATAGACCTGCCAGCAGTGTCCACTCGATAAGCACCAATAAAACAGGATGAAGCAACCAATGGCACAACATGCATTCCACACACTGTGCTAATGCCGATGGGATGGTGCGTCATATGGTGGGGGAGGCTCCTCAGACATCAAGGGCACATGAGCGCCAGGGAAGGGGTCAGATGACGCCTCACCAACATTCCGCCAAGCCCTCTGCCCTGCCACTCCTTCTCCTGCTGCTGCTGCCTGCTGCCCTCCTCCACGTAATCCATAAGTAGGCTGAGACAACTGGAAAAGTCCTGATCCCCCAAAGTCACTCTGCCCCACCCCACTTCCACCATATGCACCCGTAACTGGCTGGGGTACTGCGGGACTACCATAGCCCCCTTGTCCATCCCCGCTCACTGCATAACCAGCCAGCTGGTGCACGCCTGTGCTGCCATACCCACTCATTGTTGGGACATTTGTCATCTCAATGGATTCATATCCACGAAATCCCTGGGCTTCAGGCACTCCAGAGGGGATCAAGGCATAAGGTAGAGGATGGTTGGCGTAATCGTCGGGACCACCGCTTCTCCTGTGAAGCCTGCAGTCAACATAGAGTTGTTCACGTCTGATGTGGCTGCTGAAGTATAACCTCCAGCTCCACCCCATTTAGGTCCTCCGCTGGTCGTGGCAGGGTGGCAGTCTGTGCTGACCTCAGAGTTGTAACAGTCGGTGCAGGAAAGGAGAAAGTAGACCACTGTCACTGCAGTGCACACGATGCCCAGCACCAACCAGTGCCACTGCACTGACTGCAGGTGTGATCCAGTCTCCAGTGCTGACCCTTCCTCTGATACACAGAAGACAAAGATTTTGATAATTGACCGTAAATAATAGTAATTGATCACTTCTGTCCCTCCCCTATCAATAAAAACAATAAATTTCACATTCACCCAAGAGTTCTATTTCTACACAATCTAAGCTTTAAAACTGGAAGCGCTGGTTCTTCCCCTGTTTATATATCCCAATAATGACTATGCACAAAACAAGTGGGGGGGGGGGGGGGGGGGGGGGGGGGAGGGGCTCCATACAACATGGAGAATTCTACAGGGTGCTGCACAAATCTTTTTAAACTTTTTTTTTATTATATAAACATTTTAAACTGGCAAATATTTCCCATCAATAAAACTCCCATAGGGAGTGGCTAAAACTGGCCACTGAACAGTCATTTGGTTTTCTGTACCGACTTTACAAAAAATGGCCTTTTATTTGAAGTTACAACACAACTGAATTCTTGGCCCTTGACATTTCAGTGGATGTGTGATATGGACTGAATGATCTATAGGAAAGAACTGGTTATGATCTTTCTTTGAATGAATCCATACAGCAAAAAGGTCAACTCTGGTAACAAACTCAGTCTTTACCATCAGCAGAAGATTCACATTTTAATGTTTACTTGACAGGTGCAAAAGTCCAAACACAAAGACGTGTCCTCAAATACACTCTGTGGACATTTAGTCTCAATTTTCTGACATCCCTCTAACATTTTCAACCCCCTGATTATTCTTAGTTCATGAAATCAAATGTATGCAAAACATGGCAGAGCATAGCGAATCAACATACGAAGGGTATTCTTGAATGTTCCAAAAGACTTTGCATAGCCAATCAGAATGCATGGAAGTTTCTTAAAAGGATCGGGAACCACATGTTTTGTAGCCTATGAAAATGCTTGGAACATTCATCAAAAGTTTCTGGAAGCTTCCTGCACTTTGGCCCTATTCTGCAACACGTGGAGAAACCTCTGAAATTAATCAGCAATTTGTGCATATGCCATCTGCTAAACGAACATAGCATAAAATTTAACACATACAAAATGAAATTCAAAGAATAATGAACTGAATCAATTGATGGTAATAAGCCAAGTTCATCTGTTCATAACTATCGCATCGCCAGAAATTAACAGATACATAGCAAAATCCAAGGTTTACTGCAGTCTGACCATTAAGTCCCTCTCATCTATGCCACTTCTTTCCCATCAACTCTCTCTCTCTCCCCCCCCCCCCCCCCCCCCCTCCCCCCACCTGCCTATTTTTCTCTGAATAATCTCTGGGAATCTCTGAAAGTGGTCATTCTAAAAATACAATGTGTTATGATAAACATGTAACTGTTCATTAACATCCTCTTACAATTCTGTCTCCTGAACTAGTCACCAAGATCATAAAAATCCCAATAACTTATTTCTGGTATATCCAGGATAGCCAGAGAGAGAGAGAGAAAGAGAGAGAGGATGGGAGAGAGAGAGCAAATGTCCACTGTACCTGCAGCCAGGGTGGAATAGAGTATGGTACCATTAAATACAAAAACACACAGCGACTGCCCCCATCATTTGTAAGGTGTCCTTTGGATGATGCAATGTGGTGTTTTTTTCTCTGTTCTGCTGCTTTTTCGTGCTGCTATTAACAGACCTGTAACAATTCCTGAATAAGAGAAATCCCAATATTATAATACTAATAGTCACAAATTAAAAAATCAAATTAACACAGGGTTCCCACAAGTCTGGGGAAAAAAATTCCACACCATTCTCTAACCTTTTTCAGACCCTCACTATATTTTTCCAATACAACTCTACAAAAAGCGACTGTCTACCAAGTATATAAGTGTACCACAAATTATAAGGCGCACATGTACACACACACACACACACACACACACACACACACACACACACACACACACACACACACTTCACACATTCAATTCAAGCACATGCTCAGAGGGCAGTTCCTCCCTTCATGACCCTCTACCAGAACCAAACTATCTTCAGCATACAGTTTTCCACCCTTTGTAGGAAGATATTTTTTCTCGAAAAAAGAAACTGCTTGTCAGTCTAAGTTTAAGACAATTTCTGGGAAATTCCAAGACTTTTCCAGATTCAACAAAACTGACTTTTCTCTGACTTTCCAAGCCCCAAGAAACGAGCTTTCCATTTTCCATGACTTTTCCAGACTTCCAGGACTCTGCCAGAACTTTGTTAACAAGATAGAAAGAGAGGACAGGGAAATTATCATTTACAAAGAACACATTATGGAAAGCACCAATGATAAATTCAGTTTTATTGTGAAATTAAAATGTTCTGACAAAAAAATGACATTCAAACACTGATAATCTTTACCAGCGTACAATTATTTATTTGAAATTAGGAACAGAACAAAAAAAAAAAAAAAGAGAGTGAGAGAACAGAAGAACGATTGCCTTTTAGTCTGAAAGTGCCTGATGTATGTGAATTTTTTTTTTTTTTTAAATTTGCAATTCGTCAATTTCTTTTTTTTTGCATAAACAGGCCTAGGTCTTTGCATGACTGATGGTACTTTGTTCACCATCAATTCAACTACTCTCTGTGAAGTGTTTATTCTCATTTGTTCAAAGCAGAATCAGTTGAGGGTTATTGTTGTCGAGAGTGGTAGTCATGTTTGTGTGTTTTTATCTACCACATCCTGGACGGAGCAAATTAGGACTGTGTTAAATATTTTAAACCATCTATCTTTAAATGTGAACTTTTGTTGTGTGACCAGTGAAATGCAACTGTACAAAAACATGAGAATTAAAGTGAGCAAAAGAGTGATCAATCTACCTATATATGAACACATGCACTCATATCACACACACACACACACACTCACACACACACACACACTTCTCTTTTTTGTTTCAGCTGTAATAAATACTCTGAATACTCTGTCTTCCCCCAACCAACATTTCAAACACCTCAGACAGACGACATAGTCACAAACGACCAGATAAAAAAGTTGTCAGAAATACTTCTCTGTCATGCCATCTTGCCCTGCTACACACACACACACACACACACACACACACACACACACGCACACACACATCTTAAGTTCAGCACCCACTACACTGACATCACAACCCACAGGATGTGCCATCATTTTCACGTTGTAGAATTCAAACTCTAGTTAAAACCAAATTCTTGTACACCACCATTAACTTCATATTTGCTTATAATGGTGCAGGTTTCACCCATATTATTGCTCTGAACAGCATTTTAACATGTACAGCAAATAATCCTTTTTTTGGAAGGAAGAGTTCTTCCCCTTTTTGGTCAATCTAACAACTCCAGAACAATTACCCCAAATGAGAATCTGCCAAACTGCTAGACTTGTGGTAAACACACACTGGATCAGCATATCACATTTTGAGTAACCTTTCATTACAATTATAAGAAAAATCACTAATTATTTTAAAGGTGATCGCTTGTGCATATCATGAGGGTCATGATGTCAGAATAGGGGCTGCTGAATTTAACTGGGGGTGTCACACACACACACACACACACACACGCGCGCGCGCGCGCGCGCACACCTCATCTATCAATCAAAATGAAGATACGGTTTCGCACTGTTACTGTTGATGGTAACTCAAGAGCTGAGTTGTGGATAAAGTCCTGCGTTATAGCTCCCATCCTCCACCTTCCTCCTTGCCTTTTTTACCCCCACGAGTTGAAAACAAAACAAAAAGAAAAGTGGGTTAAAACTCCGTAACAATCCAGCTAAAATACCTCCAAAGCATGAACATCAAAAGCTGGTAACCCAAGTGCTAACAATCACTGACTGAACCAATGCTGCAACGCAAAATGTATGTAGTTATATTATATATATAGATATGTATCATTGTTCAAAACGTTGCGAAAAGGGCATTTTTGGACTTGCGCAATGTTGGGCAATGGCAATCAGTGATACGGAAGTAAACACCTTGGAACAAGGGAGACAAGTCCAGCAGAACTCACTACAGCGGCTCATACACAGTCCATACTAGATTCAGATTCAGAAAACTTTATTATCCTCGTTAAAAGAGAAATTACATTCGTGACCGCTGCCCTAAAAGTTAAGACATACATATTTATAGTTACAAACGTGACACTGAAAATTAAAAATACTTTCAAACAATAAAACATGCTATGCCGTGTGTGTGTGTGTGTGTGTGTGTGTGTGTGTGTGTGTGTGTGTGAGAGAGAGAGAGAGAGAGAGAGAGAGAGAGAGAGTGTGTGTGTGTGTGTGTGTGTGTGTGTGTGTGTGTGTGTGTGTGTGTGTGTGTGTGTGTCTGTCTGTCTGTCTGAGAGAGAGAGAGACAGAGACAGATAAAGAAAGAGACAGAGAGAGAGAGAGAGATTGAGAGCACTAAATGTTGTTATACGGTCTTTACTTCCAGTGTGGTTCTGTCGTGTCACGTCCAGTGGCCATAACACACGCACGCATGCATGCATGTACGCACCCACACAAACCCCCCACCACCACCACCACCACCCCCCACACACACACATGCACGCACACACCCACACACACCCACCCAACCACCAACCCCCCCACCTCCCCCCCCCCCCACCCCACCCCACCCCCCACACGCACGCATGCACACATGCAAGCACGCATGCACGCACACACACATACACACACGCCTAGCTACACATATACAAATATACTACATTACATATGATATTAAACAATCACCAAATTTAAAACCAAATTATAGTAAAAGGTCGATAGGATTATTCAATATGCTTCGACCAATGCCATACACTTCACGTAATTGATTGTATAATACAAAATCAGCAGATAATCTATTGTCTAAAATGCACTGCTTGTCAAAATATAACATATTCAGAATCTGGCAGTTAAAAAGAATGTGCTGAATGTAAATAAAACCACCATACACACATTGAACATTCTTAGGATATTTTGTTTTCCAAGCATCGAGCCTCATTCTATGTAAGAAACAAACAATATGCCTTGGTCCAGAAAGAAAGGTTTTAAAACGACCAGTTTGAGTCCTACTTCTAACATTCAAATATACTGCTCTTTCAATTATATTGCACATATTTCGTTCACCGATGAGCTGGTAATGAGATAGTATCACTTACATAACGGGCACCCAGTTTTGCACTTTTATCTGCCAATTCGTTTATTCTAATACCACAGTGAGAGGGAACCCAACAAAACTTGACACAAGAACCCTTCATTATTAGACAATAAATAAGATACTTTATATGAAAGATCATCTCATTTCGTTCTTTGTTTGAATCACTCATAATTGCATTTAGTACTGATTTAGAATCAACACAAAAATAAGATGTTGAAAAGAATTAGCGGTATACTGATAATATGCTGTAATGCCATGACTAATGCAATTAATTCGACCGTAAATATGAAATAGCCCTTTCCCAAGTAGAACGAATTTTGTACTTTTAGATTAGGTATTACAAAACCGGCACCTGCACTGCCATCCTCACTTACTGAACCATCTGTGGCAACTTTCAGGTCACTGGGGTATTTTTCAGACATGCGAGATTTAGCAATTGTTGCCAACATATAGGGACTTGAACTAGTATTTGATGGAAGATAATCAGTATCAAAATACCAAATTATTATGAGGGACTGGAACTAAGAATTGATGGAAGATAATCAATATCAAAATAATTATCTGGTGAAAGCTTGGCCGTGTCTGGAGTTGTGCTGCTTTCCTCTGTCAGCGGAACAGCAACGAGTGAGACTGAGGGATGCATACAGCAGTTGCTCGATGGTGGCGTCTTTTGCTGGTGAGATCTGCAGTAATGAAATATGAGCTGGTAGACTCCTGGGAGCGCTCCTGTGGAAGTTCTGTCGTTGTCACGCCCAATGGCCATTACACCGTGGTATGTGCCAGAGAGCAGTTATGCCCCCTGATGTCTAAATTGAATGTCCAGTGCGCAGGTTTCCAAGAAAGGTGCAGGCTTGCTCCCAGGTGGTGGTTCGGCAGTTGATGACAGTATTTCTATGGACCTGGTTCGCACTTCGGGTGTTTTTCTTTCTTTCTTTTTCTCTTTTCATTCTTTCTTTTCTTTTTCTTTCTTTATGTCTGTCTGTCTTCTTTCTTTCTTTCTTTTTTTTTACTTCCTTCTTTCTTTCTTTTCTCTCTCTCTCTCTCTCCCCCCCCCCCTCTTTTTCTTTGCTTCCGTGTGCCGTCACGACAAGGGTCATCAGACATTGCACCGACTTTGCTTCAGGTGTGCGGGCGTAAGTTCAGGTCATCTTTTTCTAAGTTCACGTGTTTACTTGCGCTGTTGCGTTGTCATCGCTCCTCTTAGCAACAAATTCATATTTTGGGATTTTTTTTTTTTGTCCTCGTTCTTTCTTTCTTTCTTTCTTTCTTTCTGTCTGTATCTCTTTCATTCTGTCTCGTTGTTGTTGTTGTTGCTGTTGTTGTTCTTCTTCAGTCTGACTGATTTTGGTATGAAGACGAAGTCATACTTCCGGTAAAATCCACTCCTTCCGCAATAATTGTATGTTCCCACCACGTGAAAAGGTTTTGAGCAAAGGCTTGCGTTTATTTTGTTTATTTTGTATCCAGATTTTTGCTGTGATTTCAAAAATGGTAAGTCTCAATTTTCCTGTTGAATTCTGATTACCAAGGATTGAAGAAACAATGATAGCTACTACCGTTGTGTGATTACTGGCTTTTAAAAGGGTGGTACTAAGTTAGGCTACTGCAAGAAAACGCTATAATTAAATTGTCTCAGTCAGTGTCAGGGGAATTCCATCCATGTAACATTGATCGGTTCTGTACGCACGAACTTTTATTCAACTTATGTGTCGATAGTCCGATTCTGGTAATCTTCAACTTTAGAATACTAAACTCAGGGGGCTGTTTAGACAAAAACAAAGGGCGTTTTAGGCTCACCTCGATGCGCTGAGTTGAATGGAACCCTCAGCTAAGCTCTAGGACCGGTCGTACAGCTTAGCTGAGGGTTCCATTCAACTCAGCGCATCGAGGTGAGCAAGACACCCTTTGTTTTTCGTCTAAAACACACAGAGATTGATGACGCGACCACCCGCGTGATCAGCAGTCAAAATGGCTTGCAGGTGGTTGCTCTTGCTGTCATCGGCTGAGTTACTGTGTATTTGTCGCAGTTTCATGGGAAAGTAGTGGTCGTACAGCTTAGCTGAGGGTTCCATTCAACTTAGCGCATCGAGGTGAGCCTAAGACACCTTTTGTTTTTCGTCTAAACAGCCCCCCTGAGTTTAGTATTCTAAAGTTGAAGATTACCTCCGATTCTCTTGTATGTACCCCCGAAAGGGGTAAATTCTGTTGAATATTCAATACCAGAGCAAATGAAACAAACTGCAGCGTTACCGGAACACGACGAAAAAGCGGAAGAGCACACAAAACAAAGTGTGAAGTAACGCACTATAATGCACGACACAAAACAAGACAAGAAATTTTCGGCAATAAGCCTTCCTCAGTGACAAAACAATAAAAACAGTACAGACATTACCATGCGCAATACTCCCCATGTGAAGCCGAAGTGGTGAATGCCACTTCTCATTCACCACTTTGGCTTCACAAGGGGAGTATTGCGCATGTTAATGTCTGTACTGTTTTTATTGTTTTGTCGCTGAGGGAAGGTTTATTGCCGAAAATTTCTTGCCTTGTTTTGTGTCGTGCATTAAAGTGCGTACTTCACACTTTGTTTTGTGTGCTCTTCAGCTTTTTCGTCGTATTCAATACCAGGTTACAAACTATTTTTCAATGAAAATCCCAAAAGAGGTATAACTGTATATGTGAAGGATTCTATTAATGCCAAAGTATACAAGCTTACAAAAGGTAATGACTTTGATGAAAACTTGTGGATTACCTTTTTAAATAAGGACAGACAGAAAATACTGATTGGAACTATTTACAAAAACTCAAAATTCAACAATTGAAAATGAAAAAAAAAAAGTTAGAGTTGCTGAAACAAATTAGATTAGAAATATTCAAACATGTTTGTATTACTGGGGATTTTAATTTCCCTGATATTGACTGGCATAGTACTGGCTCTGGAGAAAGAGGTCAAAAGTTCATAAATTGCACACAGGATGCATTTCTGAACCAAATGGTTAAACAACCAACAAGACATAGGGAGGGACAAAAATCAAATATTATGCTAGATTTAGTACTTGTTAATGATGAGAATATGATATCAGACATTAAGCACTACCTCCTATAGGCAAAAGTGATCATGAGGTTTAATGTTCTCTTTGTACCGAGGAGAGGAGCAAGAGAAAAAGAAGAACCAAGGCAATCAAATTTTAAGAGAGGAAATTTTATGCAAATGAAAGAAGAATTGAAGAAGATTGACTGGAGTAAACTCAATGATCTTAGTGTAGAACAATGCTGGGGCAAAATTAAAAGTATTTTAAATTCTTTAATAGAAACAACGTTCCAAAACAAATTGTTAAGAATGATAAATAAAACAGAAACCAAAGTGGATGAATGCAAAGACAAGGAAATTTGTAAAAAAAAAAATATATATATGTATCAGAGATTCTAGTCACGAAGCAGGGGAAAGATTATCAAAATTATATTAAAGCACGTAATACTTGTAATAAAAAAAAAAAAAGAAAAGCAAAAAAGGAATTTGAAAAGAAGCTATCAAAGGAATGTAAACAAAATCCAAAAGCCTTCTGGAGATATGTACAATCGAAAACAAAGATGAACACAGGAGTGAGCCCTTTAGTGACTAAAGATGGTGACACAGTAGAGACAGATAGGGGTAAGGCAGATATTTTAAATACATTTTTTTCTAGTGTATTCACAAGGGAAGATACCAAAAATATGCCTATTCTAGGTCTAGCTTCAAGGTCAAAAGGCATAGTATTAGAAAATGTAGACAATTCTGTGGATGCAATAAAAAAGAAACTTCAATCTCTGAACCCTAATAAGGCATGTGGTCCGGATGCCATCCCATCGAGAATACTAAAAGAGCTAAATGAGGAGATGGCCTTCCCACTTTACATACTCTTTTCTAAATCTGTTAAAGAAATGATTAGTACCTTCAGATTGGAAAACAGCTACAGTTATTCCAGTATTCAAAAAAGGTACAAGAACAGATCCAGGAAATTATAGACCAGTGAGTTTAAACATGCATTAAAATGCAAAATTTTAGAATCATTTATTAGAGAGGCTATAATTAAACATATGACAGAAAAATAAATTATATGCTGAATGTCAACATGGATTTCGTGCAAAAAAAGATCTTGTGTGACTCAACTTTTAGAAGTGATGGAAGACTTCACCAAAGAAGATAGATAAAGGAGAAAATATAGATGTTTTGTATTTAGACTTTAGAAAAGCATTCGATTCAGTACCACATGAAAGACTTTTAAAGAAATTAGAGTCTTATAGAATAATAGGAAATGTACTTGGTTGGGTTAGAGACTTTTTATTATCAAAAAGAACTCAGAAGGTAAGGATTGTTAGTTCCTTCTCTCTCAAAATGCTGATGTTATTAGTGGGATACCACAAGGCAGTATTTTGGGACCAATATATATTTACAGTGTTTATAAATGATCTCCCTGTAGAATTAAAGAGTACATGTAAAATCTTTGCAGATGACACAAAACTTTATAACTCTCCAAAATTGCATAAGGAATTACAAAAGGATATTGAAACATTAGTACAGTGGTCTGATACTTGGAACCTATATTTTAATGCAGAAAAATGTAAAGTACTTCATATTGGTAAAACAAAACCACAAAAGGAGTATATAATGAAAATTGGGGACAAGGAAATAAAAGTATCTAAATGTGAGGAAGAGAAAGACCTAGGTGTGACTTTTGACAAAAATTTGCTATTTAGTATTTGACAGTCATATTGTAAATAGTATTAATAAGGCTAACAGAATGATTGGAATAATAAAAAGAACTTTACATTTATAGAAAAGGACACTTTTTTACAGTTATATAAGACACTAGTTAGACCTGTTCTTGATATATGGAAACACTGTATGGTATCC
The DNA here is from genome assembly GCA_016801955.1 of Conus betulinus. NCBI lineage: Eukaryota > Metazoa > Mollusca > Gastropoda > Neogastropoda > Conidae > Conus > Conus betulinus. The sequence goes on from JADBJO010020560.1 coordinate 25,558, forward strand.
AATGCTAAAGAGACAATCAAAAGCTCTAGAACAGGTACAAAGAAGAGCAACTAAGATGATTCATAATATAAAAGATTACTCATATCAGGAAAGATTAAAATATCTACAACTTCCAACACTTAAAGCAAGAAGAAATAAGAGGAGACTTGATTCAAGCATACAAGATATTTAATGGAATTGATGATGTTGATAAAGCATGCTTTTTTTGTACTCCGCAGAAGAATTTACAGGGAACAGTGAAGATAAGATATATTTAAACAATATTCCAGAACTAATTTGAGAAAATTTACATTTTACTAATAGAGTAACCAGTTTTTGGAATGAACTAACAGTTAACATCAAACGAGCACCTAGTATTAATGTTTTTAAGACCTCATAGATAAACATGAATTATTAACTAAAATTAGATATGAATTTGATGGATAATAGGACTGAGCTAGCCTATGACTGGACCAACGATGACGTAACTGTACACAAGCGAACTCTTCCGAATCCACCCCCATCTACCATCATCCATCTCCACCTCTCAAATCTCTCTTGGCCCTCTTGTTTTCTCTCCGCCTGCCCCCCCACCCCCCGTGCCCCCCTCCTCCCCACACACATACATATATATACATAATACATACATACACACACACACGCACGCACGCACGCACGCACACACACACACACACACGCACATGATATGCACGATAACTTGTTTACTTTATCTTTGTGTGTGTGTTTGTTGTTTCAACTGTGTGTTGCTGCCAGTGCCAGTCAAGTTTATCTGGGAGAATCTCCTTTTGGGCAGATGTGTGTTTGACCATTTGACTATCAGTATCAGTATTACAGTTTAGTTTTCAACTTTTTTTCAACTGGACACTTAACTGGACAAAAGATACATTTTGATTTTGATGATTTTAAACTTGAGTGATTATACTATTATAGGTGGTCAGTTAGCATACCAATGTGAGTGGACAGACTTATAGTTTTGCATGCACCGAAGCAGGCTTAGTTACTTTCAAAGAGTGGTTTAATTCAGATATTCTTATTATTTAATTATTGAATCATAACAGGACACACATCCAGGGCATAAACTATGAGAAAGTGTACACTATGTTGGAATTCATCTGTTTATGTTCGACTCCCAGTTTTTAAATATGACCCCCAGTAATATTTTTGGCCAGAGGGTCATTGTGACTGTCACCTAAAAATTCTATCCTGATGCTGCAAAGTAATGGTATTTGACACATGATACAAAACAAACGAGTGAATTTTTCACAAAACTACGTCTTTTTTCAAAGAATCATGCTGACTTCAACCAGGGAAGCATTGTTGTGTGCCATTTTTAATATCTGTTGTCAAGTAACATCTGAAGAGGACATCTACATAATTTGTTCAAATTCTCTTGTCTGTGTTTTATCGTGTATTAAATGAGCATTACTTTGCATCTTCTTAATACGTTCATTTGTGTTTTACTTTGTTTCACATACGCTTTGCCAAAATGCTGTGGGTGATTGTCAAAGATGGTACATTCTGTAATTTGTATATAAAATGAAGAAGAAAATGACACACACACACACCCAAAAAAAAAAAAAAAAAAAAAATCAAGTTTTAGTCTATTATCAATTATGTTAAAAGGGTGAAAAGAAAAAGAAAATAAATATTAACACTTAAGTGACCGTGCAATGTTCTACTTTTTTTTCTGTCTAGTACTACTAAACACTGATAAAACAGCTGAGATCAAAACAAACAGTTGCTTTTTAATGCCATTATCATAATATGATTTGTAAAAAGAAAAATTTCTTTTTGTCATAAAAGAAACAAATTCAAATATTTTGAAAGTAGAACTTCACACTTGTTTTTTCTGCTTCAACAAATAATCAATGTATCATCCATTTAATTTGTCATCTGCTTTGCTTTTTTGTAATGTTTTTTTGATCTTAATTGAAAACTTCTTTGTCTTACCAGTCTCGACGCCAGGCACGACTGAGACGTGAATTCATCTATAGAAAGTCAGTGGAGGACAAGGAGAGATCCATCCAAATGAAAAAAGATCAGATTAGAAGAGCTTTGGATGGTGAGTACACTGTACTGCAGGTATTATGTCAGTTGTCCTTTTTCCTGATTTCTTCCTGTTTTCAGCAGATTTACTCTGAGACTAATGGAAATCTTTGGAACGCCACACCGCTCCCTGATTTTCATCGATAATTGAAATTTGTGGAAAAACATTTTAAATGAGCAAATTTGTAATTTTATGATATGAAACAGGTGCTCAAGAGCTCTGCCTGTTGTTTTCTTCCCCCCCCCCCCCCATACTTTTCATTGTCTTCCAGTCTTCTCCATTGCAGTTGTGTTTTTTTTTCCTCTTTTTATTTGCAAGAAGTTGGCATGCCTGGTACAGCCTGTAATCGGAAGCAATTTTAATAGTTATGACAGCCCATAGCAGATTGAACCGTAACTTAATTATTGTTTAATAAATTAAATGCTGATGAAATTTTCTATCAGTTTAAACACACACACACACACACACACACTCACACACGCACGCACGCATGCACGCACACACGCACGCACGCACGCACACACACACACACAGACACAGACACACACACACACACATGCAGAACAAAAAACTAATGTCTTCTGGGTGAAAAAAAAAAAGAAACCAATATTCTTGTCTGATGATCAAATCAGGCCAGCAGAACAGCAAGTAGGAAAAGTGAAAGTGAAAGTAACAAATCTATGTATTTATTGTTTGAACAAGAATTTTTCTGATGTGGTAATTGAGAAGTTTTCACAAAGGTCCAGAGCTCTGTTGTGCTCCCTTTGTCTTCAAGATCAGGAACTGCAGTGAGTAATCATAATATGTTTGTTTTTAAAAAAATATGGTAATATGTTATGAAAAAAAAACAGTAAAAAAACAAAATGCTAGAACACATACACATGCAAATAATGCGTGTGCTCATACTTACGTGCACCAAAATATGTGCACACACAGACAAGACACAGTCATTTACTGCTCACTTATGCACACACAGAGAGAAAACCACACACACACACACACACACACACACACACACACACACACACACACACACACACACACACACACACACACACGTAAACACATACACAAAACGCACGCACGCACGCATGCACGCACATACACATACACATACACACACACACACACACACTCACTCACTCACTCACTCACTCATCACTCACTCACAGTCTCACACATGCACGCACGCACGTTTGCACGCGCGCGCGCACACACACACACACACACTCAGTACATGTTTTAACACAAGAAGTACTGCTAGGATGCTTATCAACTTGTCATGAATAACTGGATCCAGGATTTTGTGCATCACTTCCACTTTTCTTTTTTTCTTGTTTTAAACAAACATGTAAAAGTTCTGAACCAGTGAACATTATGAATAAACGGGATGATGAGGTAAGCTTCCAGGTGAAAGCTGACAATGTTGTTGCTGTGTGCTTGTTTCAGACAATACGCCCATCCCCACCCACCTGAGAAAAGAAGCGGCCGACATTCACAAGTCTCTGGCTTGGGACGATCAGGGTGGAGAAGGTGAAGCTGCGCTGATCTGTCACTTTTGTACTTTTACTGTGTCACTTCGTCCATCCCCACCAGCATTCTCTTGTTTCTGTTTCTCTCTGTCTCTTTTTTTTTTTTTTTTATTGTGCTTTCTTTCTGTCTTGGTCTGATGTCTTCATTTCTGTTGGGAGTAGTATATATATATGTATATATATATATATATATATCTTATCCTCCCTCTGTCTGTTTCTTTCTAGAGCTGTTTGTGTTTTTCCTCAGGTTAGAAAAAGATCTTTGTAAGCAATAAACAGTAAACAAGTAGAGTAACTTTTGCTCCCATAAGAAAAACCTAACACGGAGTAACTTTTATTCAAGACTGGCACAGCCCTGACTGACAGAAGGGCTATGCCAGTCTTGAATAAAAGTTACTCCGTGTTCGGTTTTCTTATGGGAGCAAAAGTTTCCCTACTTGTTTACTGTTTATTGTTTACTGTTCCCTGTCTCATTTCATTCTTGATCTTTGTAAGTTTGATAGTTGAATTCTGTGCTATGTTGATGATATTTTGATTTGTCATTTTAAGGAGAAAAAAAAAAGGAATGAAAAAAAAAGCTTTCGAAAGCATGCATACTGATTACATTGTCCTAGTAGACCATGGAAAGTCATGAGATTTAGAACTTAATTTTCCAGGGCTGGGAAATCATGGAATTGTGATCAAAATCATGGAATAAAGATGCCAAGAAAGACAAATGCAGGTCAAAGCAGGTGTATCAGTTTAAAAAAAAAAAAAAATCAAGACATTTAGCCTGGTATGCTTATACAGGCATTCATGAAATTGCTGTTTTAATGACAACAGGAATCTTTTTTCTTTGCTTGTGAAAAGAGATCGTTTGCAGTC
>JADBJO010020561.1:0-31102 GCA_016801955.1 Conus betulinus
GTCAAGACTGCACATCATGCAGTAATAATCTGGAAAAGTTGTCATAATGGAACTGAAAATTGCTGTGAATATTAAGTATCAAAAAAAAAGTGATGGAACTGACTCTTTGCTGTGGTTGACACCCATTTCCCACAGAATGCAAGAGACAAAGAAGGGAGTTTAATACAATGAAGCAGGTATTGTTGGCTGGACAAGTGTTCCTGTACGCATGTGTGAACAGCCATGAACATTGTGTGTTTTTACAACTGTACAATGTCTCTTTCCCATTTTTTTTTGGCCATCATTAACCTACAGTTAAACTTTAAAAGAAGATTTATAGTGCAGGTCAGAAATGCAGTGCAATGGGCATATGTATTTCAACAAAATTAAAGCCGAATGTGTCTGAGCAAAGATGGGTAATTGTGATAAATTTCAAGGCCAACGTTGATCATCTGAAAAGAAAGGTCTGTAAATGGTTCAAATCAACATATGTTGCCAATCTTGGGTCCAGCTGTGTGTGAAAACTTGTTGTCCTTGTGTAACCTCAGCTTAGATCTTACTTCTAACCCTGTTTTGTCTTAAGCGTCACAGGGCTTGAAGATTTCATTGAGGTAAATGTGCATGTGAAATGAATAAAAGGTTTTGGAGGGAGGGAAGTTAATGTTGATGGGAAAGGTGCAGCTTAAAAAAAGAATTTAAAAGGATATCATTCCCAATATCTTTTAACTGTGCAGAATTTTAAAAGGGTGTTTTAGAGGTTCATCTCTCAATGAATGAACAAGAGCTGTGAGTTGATGTCTTACCTCCCTTGTTTCACCTCTGGGATGTTATGAAGAAAAATGAATCTTGCAGGTGAATGTTTCTTCTCCACTGACAGAGCGTTTCCATGTTTTGATGTTACATATACCCCCATTCCCACTCTTGACATCACATGCAGATCCTCTTATTCATTGTAAATGTTGAAGATGTATACAAGCACTGAGATGGGTGCATGTTGGAATTCTTTGATACATGCTGGGACTGTTGATTCTGTGACTGCTCTGACCATGAAAACTTTCACACAATGCTGTCTGTTTTTCAGCCTGGCCAGAATTAGATTTCCAGAAATCAGGCTATTGGAAAACGAAAATTTCAATCCTTTAATTTTTTTTTTTTTTAATGTTGGTTTTTTTTTTAGTGCTGTTGTGTTTTACTTGTTGAAAAGTCCAGAAACTCAAACTGTATTGGCCTGCTCTTGCCCTGCTGTCCTTGTGACCTGTTTTCCTCTCCACATTGCTGTTCTGGCAGGTTCCTACTGACCATTAGTATATGTCATGATGGATGCCCTCAAGAACATGTCACTGTTGCATGCTTCATTATGACTAGAGTAGCGTCATTGGGTTAAACAGGCCATTCCACCCTTTTTGTTGATCAGAACAGTCACACCTGAACATCCCCAATTGACTTGGGCAGTTGTGCCGTCTTCTTTCTGGTGTAGAGGGTTTGCCATGATGATGTCGTGTACATTTTTGCTGTACAGATGATGTGTGGATATCCATTAGTGGTGCTGTGTACATGTCTGTGGGTAGAATGATGTTGGATGGGCGTGGTGGTGCAGTCCACTCAAGCATGCCATCTCTTGTTGGCTCCTTAAGGTAACCAGTTGTCATAGCCGGTGGGTTTAACACATAATGTTTCATGTCTGGTGACCAGAACAAGCCACACTGAACTTCCCCTGAACATACTTCACAGTTGTAACAGGGTCCTCTTCAGTGTTTTGCCGTCATGATGACCTGCATAAACGAAAGCTCCATTCTGCTTGTCACTGCTGATGTTGCCTGGTGCCTGGATGACGGCTCCATATAGCTTGGTGCGCTTAGTGAGTGGTGTTGGAATTGTGGCCACTGGAGGGCATTGAATGGGAGACCGAACGGCAACAACGGAGAGAGTGTAACTGCTTTGTAGTTCTTTGCTTTCAGGTGTTGCAGAGCTATGATACCAGCTTAAGGTAACTTGTCCACAGTTATGTGTCATCTGTGTTCAGGAGTCCTCACTGCATAGGAGAAAATAGATGATAGTAACATGAACATCCTGTTCATGTTGCCAGACTCTCTTCAGTGTTCTGGTTTTGCATGCTGAAACAGATTGAAATTTGGTACCGATTCTCTTTTTTTTTTTTTTTGGCCTTTTTGTTTGTCAAAAGTTCCAGGTCTATTCAAAAGGGAAAGTAAGTCAACAAAAAAAAACAATCAAATGTTTTAAAAAGTTCAGTTTTCCTTTTTTTTTTTTTTTTCTTTTTTTTTTTTTGACTGATGGTCTCAAGGGGCTTGATAAGCGGGAATCATACAAACTCTCATTTTTTCTCTCCTGTTCTTATAGCTTTGGTGTCTTATTTATTTACTGATGGTTTAAGTCGACCATAGAACTTGCTGACAGTGTCAGATCCATATATCCAGGGCCTTAAGGCAATGTATTTTATTTGGAAACTGATGGAAACCAAACTTTGGAGGAGTAATTTCAAGTTCATTTGTTTTTAAAAGAAGGTCCATGGGGGGTTGTTTTCTCCAGGTTTTGAATCGTTGGTGTGTCAGGATTTTGCATCCTGTTTTGTACTACGTGTGTGACATGCCTTGCATTCTGACTTTTTTTTTGTTAAAACGGATAGGTAGCAGGTATCGGGGACCCGCTTTTCCAAAATTTCAGCAACTTACTTTCCAGGCTGAAGGTCAAAGTTGTAACGCTAAACATTGGGCATGTATAAAGTGCCAGTGGTCTGTGATAACTGTGGTCTGTGTTTATTCATTGAAAGTGGTGTCACAGTTTATATCCCTGTTTTCTAGGGTATGACCATGCACTTATTATCAACTAAAATTATAACGTATGGTTTGAGTATAAGATGAATTTTTTTCCTTTGTGATGATTTGTTGGATTTGCAGTTGCTGAACATAGGTACAAGAGGTTATTGCCACGTCATCCTAGTTCACACGAGTAGAGATCTTAGGAGCCAGGATTTTGGTTCTATAGTAAGTTTGACGTGTTAAAATGAAATAATGGGTCACTGTTCTCGGCATCTCATTCCTGCTCTTACACATAAACAGCTGATGCTATCGGTTTCGAATGATTTGTTATTATTGGAATTCTCAACTACTAGTTGATCTGTATGTCTTTTTATTTGTAAGAGTAAGGCCCCCTCCCCAATAGGTGGTGGAAAGGGTGGATGAGGACACATGGTGTTCTCGGAAATAAGACTAGTGATAAGTGAGCATGGTGGTAAATGAGGAGGACAGTGCCGCCGGTGTGTGTGTCCGTATGCCTTCAATGGAGATGAGTTACTACTACTGTTCCCATTCCTTCTAGCATTACTTTCAGCTCACCGGCCTGTCCGAAAGAAATTGGGACACATCTTGAATTGTCTTTCAGGGAAAGGACGTTAGACATTAAGTCACACTTACTATGGTGGCTGCCTGAAGTGTACGATTTTTTTGGGCAGTTTTCCGTTTCCCCGTTTTTATAGCTTCTTTTTTAAGGCGAGGATGAGCCGCCAAGGCACTGTGCACCTTGTGGACCATTAAGCAACAACTTAATGTCACGATCCGAAGTCTTCTAGTCTCGGGAAAGGGATATCAACTATGAGTTAGGGTTACCTATAGCGTCGTGGGAGTCTGGTGGGACTGATTTGCAGCCTTTCTATTGATATTTTATACAATCCCCGTATAAGTTTAACTCGCTTCACTGTGTATATTGCAGAGAAATAGTGAAGCATATGTTGGAATTACACGTTTTGAGAGCATTGAAGGGCAAAACATCCTGACCAGGTTCAGAATCTTAGTAGCAAGATGTTGCTTGGAGAGTTGAATTTGGAAAGGGCAGTGAAGTTGTGTTTGTGGGCAAGCAGTTCATGTCCAGAGCTTTTTAGCTGTTTTCCCCCCCCCCAAGTGCGCTTTTCAGTTTTTTTCTGCCTCTTTTGAGGGAAAAAATAAAAGCTAATTTTGCCGTCTGGCGGTTTGAGTGTGCTGAACACAATAAACAGTTGTGTTAACATGTCTCAGCTTTGTGTGCTTTGCTATCTCTTTGGGCAGATTCCAGGCACTAATAAAAAAGAAAATAAAAAAACGGGCGTCATGGCTTGTCGTGGTCATTTGCGTGGCATTGATAGGCCGAGCACGTGTTGCACAGCTCGTCTGCCTGTCGTTGCACCCTAGACACCAGGGGCCTACGTGACGTGGCAACCTGCTAACCCATCGCGATACTCAGTAAAGATAGTATTGGTGCTGCGTCAGGGGGCTGGTCACTTGTAAACTCTGCAGATGGGGCAGAAAGTGAGATTTGTCAAGGTTTTATCCTCCAATTAGATGGTTATACAGGTTCTCGCTGAGCCATGTCTGTAGAACCAGCATAAATCTGTTGGAGTAAAATATTCGTTAAACCTGTAGAGAACACTCGCGACATGATGATCTGTTGCGAGTGGTCAAGACTTCAACTAGATGCGGTTTCCTAAGTCGTCCCTAACGATTTCATTACCTCAATAGATGCATACTGGCACGAACATGAGAATGCTCAGTATAACTGGTGGTGTGGGCTCGGATGGTGTGAAACCAATCAAAAAAAGAAAAGAAAATGAATAGGACATTCATTACATGACCCAAACAGGTGATTCCCGGTATAAAGTTCATGGTGATTTCAAAGACAAGGACTATTACACATTCAGCAATCGTTCTCGTCCATCTGTATTTCGGACGGTCAATAATGATAGGAGCTTACAGCACCGTTGATACTATGAAGCATTTCTGTTTAACAGTGCAACACACAAAGCTACGGAAGTTGGCCTTGGTGTACAGTGTGCATGTTTCTTGTCTTTTATTGATACTGGCTATATGCCCACGTGGGGGCAAAGAATCAACTTTTTTACATGTCTCTGACAGCATGTCTAGGGCATAACAGTACTTAGTTAAGGAAAAGATCTGCTCACCAATGACAATCATTTTCGCTGGTCTCAATAGTTCATCTAAGAAAATATGCCAACACCAAATACTACAAACTATGTCAACGTTGAAGATTATTTGTCAGTCACCCTCAGTAGCACTAAGCTGGTTGGTGCAGGCTTGAACTGTTTTGCATCACCTGGCTGAAAACATCTATTTTCAATTCCTTAAACAGATCATGAAAATATGTAAAACACAGCAGTTTACATTACAGCACAGGTCATGCATTACACAGCGTGGGCCCCCCCCCGCCCCGGTGTGTGTTACTAGACAACTATTTAACACCTATGCGCATAGGATTAAAGTCTTATTATGGTTCTTAGATTTTGATGGTTACTGTAAAGGGCTGTTAATCCTTACTTTGGAACTTGGAAAAAAGTTTTACTTTATACCACCTGAACAGGACATTTTCTATTGCACATCATTTTTGGAGGGCAATTCTGCTACATATTTCACCGACATCTTGGGCTTGCGCGCGATCTGTCGCTTAACAGTTAAATTTTCCGCCATTAAACATGCTAATTAGCCTGTATAGGGTAGCCGAAACATATCCAGTGTAGGCCACGTTTGTGTCCCCGTGGTCCCCCCTGCTCCTAGGGACACTGGCACGGCGATAACCTGTCACGACGCCACAGTACAGACGCTCTTCGTCTCCTTAGTACTCTCTTGGCCCATTCCTTCGCCCCTTACCTGTGAATGCAGACACCGGCGCGAAGCACCTTTACCCCCAGGTATGCGGGTCGCCTAGAAGTGGTTTTTTCAACCCCCCCGCCCGACCACACTGGCACGCACACACATCGGACCCTGGCGGTGCAGACCACCCGCGGACGTCGTTGGCGACACGTCTGTCCCCCCGCGTAAGGAGCCTTGACACACCCCCGTTTGTTTTGACCACTCCAGCTCACCCCAGCTTTCCTGTTTTAATGGACAGCACGATGTGCACCCACACTGTTGTCCCATCCTATGTAGTAGCGGTCCGTAAGTTGTGGGTATGATCCCAACTTCCATCCGACACACACTTTGGTTGAAATGCGCAAATCAAGTCAGTGACGATGGACAGCTTCCCTTCTGTTTTAGTAGCATTATTCTCAATCAATCTCACGGGGCATTTGCTCACCATCACACCACTCTACTTGGTTGCAGTGTATGCGGGACAATTCCGCTGACCCACTGGCCTTCAAGCCTGACACCTGTTCGCACACACACACCCACACACATGTTACAACCCACGACCCCAGAGTCCTTTCTGCTGCCGACTGTCCACGGCTGCAGAAGCGCATGGTCTAAATGCTCATGCCGCTTCGAAGGTTCAGTTGCCCAAACATATATATGTATCGCTAGTAGCCGACGGGTAGTGTCATCTCCACGACCGCATGAGCGATGTTTTGGTATTGGTAATTGTTTTAATCCACCCAGACACACTCGCCAGTGTACGATGTTTTTTCCCCCCGCGCACCCTTGCGCCCCCCCCCTGGCGCTTTCGCGGTGGCTTTGCACGTCCTGAAACACTCGCCGTACACCCTGGGAGCCGTCTCACACACCGAAGGGTCTAGTCAATGTAACGATCACCAATTTGTGTGGCCATGAACTACTGTGCATCTGCCCCCACCTACTGTTTCCGCCGAGGAATTAATCGTCGCCTGGTGTGATTTTCTCTGTTGTTTTGATGTGGTGTGCCTGACCTTATGTGATAGCAACACAATCTTGCAGGCATTTCCATGGGTGGTGGCAGGTCACCCGTGCTCCCGAGTTCTGGTTTGCTGGGCAGTTTGAGAAACAGTATGCATCTGAGGATCTCAACCACATCACGCGGCGCCAGGTTGGATGGTGTGTTTTGCGAGATCATCCATCCAATCACTAACTTGGTACTCCCTGTTGCCGCGCGCACGTTCATGTGCCACCTACTGTTACTGTGGGCTGATGTGGTTTGTTATCTGTTTCTTGCTGAGGACCCATTTAATTTCAGATCAGAATTTGGAAACTCCTGCGGCAGGCAGAGCGAGCATTTTTGACGCAAACTATAATTATCCTTCCCATTCAATCCATCCACTATTGGATCAGTGATGCGCATTCACTTGCCCGCTGCATGATCTCAAGACGTTGACTAGCGATTGTGGCCCACCCGCCGTTTGTCCCGCACACTTAACACCCCAGTTTTGTTTTACGCGGGGTGGGCCCAGACCGCCTTAGAATTCCAGTGCCTGCGTCTTTTTTGTCCAGAGGCCTTTTCTGCCCATTGATATCACACAGTTGCCATCTACTCATTTATTCTGCGTTTGTTTTAGGCCTTTCTTTCCTTGTGTCACTAGGGGTCAGGTTCGTGAATGCCCGATAGGATAACTAAAAAACACCATCAAGGGGGGCTTTCTGTGGTTCAATTGATGAAAACTACGTCCTCTGATCACGCCCCCCCTCTCCCCTTGTTTGTGCAGTATCCAAGTCAGATCCGCTCGGCCCCCCTCACCTCACCAGTCCTCGGCTCGCATGTACCGCACTGAAGACCAGCTTGCACAAGGACACACCCCCACAGTCAGCCTCAGACTACACGAGATCAGTAAACATGTACCACCCTGCTGACCAGATGCACTGCACACACCACGTGCTCCGATCATCGCCATTTACAGGTCATGTAACACATGCCCAGTTTTCACTCCACAGGACGCGCTAGGAGATAGGATAGGCCGAGGAGAACGAAGAGTGGTCAGGTCACTTTCCCAGGTCGCTAATCTTTCATCCCGATAAGTGTGGACACCAAGTAGCAGACCGTGCGATAGGCGAATACCACCGTCTGTGCAGGGTATTACATATTCCTTTCGTCTGTCTTGACGCTTCACTGCCCTCTTTTTGTGACTCATGCACATGACCGCTTTTTTGACTTTTAGCCCCCACCCCATTCTCTCTCTCTCTGGTGTATTCACACATTCCTTAGCTTGCGACTTCGACGTTGAGTCTTTTCTCTCTTGTGACTCTCGTGTTACGCGTCCCTTCCCTTTACCTCGCATTGTGTACACAACTAAGTATGTGTTACTTATCCTGGTGCAACAGAAAGAGCTGATATGACCCTCAAAATTTGATTATAAGAATCTGTGTATATGTCAGAACTGCGCTAGTTCTGACAGTGTTCTGTAAGTGAGATAAGAATAGGTCTGTTTACAGTGACAGTCTGACAGTTGCAGTACTCTTAACAATTTGTTTACCTGGGGCTTGCCTGTGAGCAGCCGTGAGCACTGCTTTGTGGACAGCACATGCATTCCACAGGTTTGGGGGGTTGGGATTTCTGTTTTTCACAATCTGGATTCCTAGGCAAACTGTGAGGGATAAACATACAAGATTTGAGCCTCATGCATCTAATTCTGCACTGATCAGCAGCTGTTAGAAGGTATGGCCTTAATCAGACACCCAGCCGTTTTGCTGATTGGTGGATGACTGTGCTGTCAATGGACGGGGAACCGGTTGCTGATTGGTGGATGAACTGTGCTGTCATATGACGGGGGAAGCTTGTCTGCAGGCCTGGCGGAGGTACGAAACCGAGGTTTCATGCCATCGCTACTTTGGCTGTTCTGAATGTGGAAGGCTGTAGCCACCCAGGCCCCGCACGGACACTCCTCTCTCTCCTGCACCAAACATTTTCATTTCATGCTTAAAAAGCACACAGCAACAACCTGAATAGCAAAATACCAATAATAAATTGGGTTGCCTGATATAAATATATTTTTACTAAAAAACACAGAGACGAACTGAAAATGACTCACACATCTGGCTTTAAGGATGTCATCACTCGCAGCAACATCTGATTGAGTGTGGCACATGCACAAACACAACAAATCTTTATGTCATTGCTCTGCCTCACATCAGATGAAAAAAAAAAAAGATGTGAATGGAGCCCATTGTATTTTCAACACAACCACTCACCTTCCATCCCACCTTCCCATCTACCACCCAAAATCACATATAACATTCTCTCGTAATACAGTCCGGCTATGATCCCCCTGTCTCCATTCATTCTCCACAGTCCGGCTATTAATCAGCCCCTGTCTCCATTCATCACAGTCCACAGTCCGGCTATGACAGTCGGCTCCGATCCCTGTCTCCATTCATTTCCACAGTCCAGCTATGATCCCCCCTGTCCTCCATCCATCTCCACAGTCCGGCTAATGATCCCCCTGTCTCCATTCATCTCCACAGTCCGGCCTATGATTCCCCCCGTCTCCATTCAATCACACATCCGGCTTATGATATCCCCCCCGTCTCCATCCATTCTCCACAGTGGTCCGGCATCTATGATCCCCCCCGTCTCCATCCATTCTCCACAGTCCGGCTATGAATCCCCCTGTCTCCATTCAAATCACCATTCCACTTCTCTCCACATTTCATTTCATTCCATATGGAGTGTTTGCCCCATATGGCAGTGTTTGGGAAACTGCACCATTTGAAGTGACAGGGTGTTTTGCATCAGATACGATCTGCCGCTGTGAGGACAGTGACAGTGGGTGAGACTATCCGTTCAGGCACGACTGTGAATGTGACAACTGAGAGACAGTGATAGACTCTCCCCTTCAGCACGGACTGTGAATGTGACACAGAGAGACACGTGATAGACGACTATCCATTCAGCAACGACTGTGAATGTGACACTGAGAGACAGTGATAGACGACTATCCATTCAGCACGAACCACGGACAAGTCAGCAGCCGAAATCACTGGCTGACTCAATGATGACAGCTCTGAAATCCATGGAAGACTATTCTGGTGCACTTGCACTTACTTCATACTTCACTGGCACTGGTAGCATGTTAGGAAGGACCTGTCAGCTTCACATTACAGATCTGATTCTACATGTGGTTGAAAGGGATAAATGACCACACTGGTCAGGCTACAGACGACATAACCAACACAAAACACAGACATGTTCGCATCAAATGACATCCCACTACTAGCTTTTCACCAAATTCTATTCGGTATGGTTTAGATATATTATTTTTCTTAAGAAGGGGGGAAAGTAGTGAATACATACAAGAATTCAAAAAGAAAAAACTGCCCTCTCATCACTTTATGTGACACATTTCAGAAATGAAGTTGGCAGTGGGTAAAAGTTATATCCAAAAAGAAATTTGACAGTTGAAACACAAACGAAAAAATTGATACACCAAATTTCTAAAAATATATGAAAGATAGGATCACTTACCATACCAAACAAAGGATCAAGTTTTGCATTGCATTTGGGGACATGGAAGCTGAAAGGCATAACAACAAATTAGCTTAAGGAAACCCATCATCTGCAAAAAAATTAACAATTCCTGTAAAAGTGTACAACTTTTCCTAATTTACATAGCATTTTCAAATATAGTTTGCAATACCATTTTCAAAAATGGCCATGCACATAAATTATTTGAAAAAAAAAAAGAAGCAAAATGGAGGCAACTGTGGTGAAGAAAGTGCCCCCATCCCTACAAACACAAACACACACCCACACAATCACAAAGCATACAGTTACACAATCGAAGATATGAAGACTCAATGGCGATATGACCAAAGCTTCCCAAGCAATGGTGGAAGTTTAGTGCCCCACACATTGAAGAAAGTGCCCCCCCCCCCCCCCCCTCCCCCACACACACACAATCACAAAGCATACAGAACATGAAGATATGGAAGACTCAATGGCCGATATGCCAAAGCTCAAGCAATGGTGAAGTAAGTGCCCACACACACATTCATCGCACATGGCACGCAAGGACTCCATGACGATGTGCCAAGCTTAAGCAATGGCCTGTCAGCACTGTGCAACTTGCCAAAGCCAAATAATAAAGCTTCTAAGAACACTTTTCTTTTTCTTTTACCAAGACCTGCCAGAGGGGAAACTACACAAGACACTTGCTTGGCCATCAACTATAAGCAGTCCTTTCCAGTAAGACCAAAAACGAGTAGTCTTCTCTTTGAAAATATGTTGAAACAAACCAATCTTTGTACTTTCTCCCAATGGCAAGCGATGGCAAAGCGGAAGGTTAACACTTACTGCAAGCGGGAAAATGGACTCTTCAGACATGTGAAGGATCTGATGCGGGTGTTGTGACTAAAGGGAACACTACTTTGTTATAAAATCTCACCTAATTCTTTTCTGGAGTAACAATCAGCTGATGGACAGTGTAACCTTTCAGAGGTCTAACTCTTTCCCAAGTACCAATCAGCTGACGGACAGTGTAACGTTCAAAGGTCTAACTCTTTCCCAAGTACCAATCAGCTGATGGACAGTGTAACCTTTCAGAGGTCTAACCCTTTCCCAAGTACCAATCAGCTGATGGACAGTGTAAGGTTTCAGAGGTCTAACTCTTTCCCAAGTACCAATCAGCTGATGGACAGTGTAAAGTTCAAAGGTCTAACTCTTTCCCAAGTACCAATCAGCAATGATGGACAGTGTAACCTTTCAAAGGTTAGCACTCGCATATTTCACACTTAAACCCATTAAAAAATTTTTTTGACATTTTTAAGAAAAATGGAGAAATTTACATGTCACACTCACAAATAATGTTTGAAAATTTTTTTAAAATACATGATAAATTTTTAAGTTTGATTCGTATGCCTTTGTGATTTACAGTACAAATCCACCGTTGGTTGTTTTAATGGCCGAAGGGGATGTGTAATGCCCAGTAAGGGGTTGAAATATATGGCATGAATCAGCAAAAACAGAATCAGCATAACAAGACATACCTTCCCCTCCACGGTTTCCACCTGCCCCATTCATCCACATCATTGGTTCAATGAACAGCGACAGGTCACAACTTCTCCCCTTCCTCATCTTCCCCGAGATCTCCTCTGCTGGGGTCAGGGGTGCACACCTTGCTGTGGCGCCGCTGATTGGCCGGCACTTTGCTTCGCCAGTCAAATGCTGACTCCCCTTGTCCTTTTATGTGTGGCATCAGAGCACTGGAAGAGGAAGAGAGCTCGTCTGGAAAACAGAGGTGTACACACACAAATCACATCATATCTGTCTGTTCCTGAAGGTGTACACACTGGCATCACACCTTTCTGTTCTCCAAAAAAAAGGTGTACACACTGGCATCACACCTTTCTGTTCTGAAAAAAAGTGTGGCATCACACCTTTCTGTTCCCGAAGGTGTACACACTGGCATCACACCTTTCTGTTCCCCGAAAAGAGTGTACATAACCGAGAAATCACACCTCTCTGTTCCTGAAAAACAAGAGGTATATACACAGACAATCACACCTTTCTTCCTGAAAAAAGAGGTATATACACAGACATCACACCTTCTGTTCCTGAAAAAAGACATCCACAGATATCACACACTGACCATCAAAAGAGGTCCTGAAAAAAGAGGTACATACACAGACATCACACCTTCTGTTGTTCCTGAAAAAAAAAGAGGTATATACACAGACATCACACCTTTCTGTTCCTGAAAAGAAGAGGTATATACACAGACATCACACCTTTCTGTTCCTGAAAAAAAAAAAAAGAGGTATATACACAGACATCACACCTTCTGTTGTTCCTGAAAAAAGAGGTATATACACAGACATCACACCTTTCTGTTCTGAAAAAAGAGGTATATACACAGACATCACACCTTTCTGTTCCTGAAAAAAAGAGTACATACACAGACATCACACTTTCTGTTCCTGAAAAAAAGAGGTATATACACAGACATCACACCTTTCTGTTCCTGAAAAAAGAGCTGTATATACACAGACATCACACCTTTCTGTTCCTGAAAAAAAGAGGTATGTACACACTGACATCACACCTTTCTGTTCCCAAAAAAAGAGGTGTACACACAGGCATCACACCTTTCATCTTGAAAAAAGAGCTGTACACAACTTTCTGTTTCCAAAACAGGTGTCACTGACATATACTTTTCTGTTCCCCAAAAAAGAGGTGTACACACAGGCATCACACTTTCTGTTCCCTGAAAAAAGAGTGTACACACAGGTGTACACATCATCACACCTTTCTGTTCCCCGAAAAAAAACAGGTGTACACACACATCATACCTTTCTGTTCTCGAAAAAAGAGGTGTACACACCTTTCTGTTCTCCAAAAAAAGAGGTAGCAGCATCACACTTTTCTGTCCCCCCAAAAAGAGCATCATATCTTTCTGTTCCCGAAGGTGTACACACTGGCATCACACCTTTCTGTTCCCCCCCAAAAAAAAAGAGGTATATACACAGACATCACACCTTTCTGTTCCTCCCAAAAAAGAGGTATATACACAGACATCACACCTTTCTGTTCCTGAAAAAAGAGGTATATACACAGTCATTACACCTTTCTGTCCCCCCCCCCGAAAAAAAAAGGTATATACACAGACATCACACCTTTCTGTCCCTGAAAAAAGAGGTACATACACAGACATCACACCTTTCTGTTCCTGAAAAAGAGGTGTGTACACACTGGCATCACACCTTTCTGTTCCTGAAAAAAGGGTATATACACAGACATCACACCTTTCTGTTCCCCCCCCCAAAAAAAGAGGTATATACACAGACATCACACCTTTCTGTTCCAAAAAAAAAAGAGTATATACACAGACATCACACCTTTCTGTTCCTGAGGTATAAAAAAAAGAGGTATATACACAGACATCACACCTTTCTGTTCCTGAAAAAAAGAGGTATATACACAGACATCACACCTTTCTGTTCCTGAAAAAAGAGCTGTACACACTGGCATCACACCTTTCTGTTCCTGAAAAAAGAGGTGTACACACTGGCATCACACCTTTCTGTTCCTGAAAAAAGAGGTGTACACACTGGCATCACACCTTTCTGTTCATGAAAAAGAGCTGTACACACTGGCATCACACCTTTCTGTTCCTGAAAAAAGAGCTGTACACACTGGCATCACACCTTTCTGTTAAAAAAAAAAAAAGAAAAGAGCTGTACACACACAGACATCACATCTTTCTGTTCCTGAAAAAAGAGGTCTGAAAAAAAAGCGGTGAACACACTGACATCATACCTTCCTGTTCCTGAGATGGCAAACTTTTTTTCAACAATATTTTTTTCGTATACCTGAACACTTCATAGTATTTTAGATTGCTGCACATCGTGTAAATACTAAATCTTTTAAAAAAATACACACTTTGGTAAATTTCCTCACTGTTTCCCTTCATCAGCACTGGAGGACAGAATGTCTCAAGTTGATGCATGTGGGCCTTTACTTGAGTCAGCATTCAAGTGTGAAACTTGCCCTAATTTGGTAAACTGCTGAAAAAAAAAATTCTGACTGACACTGTATATTTTTATGGAAAACATATGAGTAGGAATTAACAACAATTTCTTTACTACAAGTATTTTTAATACTTAGACCATGTTTTTTTTTTTCTGTTCCAAATACTAAGTTTTGTGTCAACTACTAATATGCCCTTTCTAGTGTACATCCTGAGGAAAAGTTAGCACAGGAGGGAGATTTGTGGTGGGAACAGGATCTTCAAAATACGAAAGGGCACAGTACCTGCACTTGCGACACTTGTAGACAGTGTCATCAGCCGTCACGGGAGAAGTTTCGGGCCGATAGATACTGGATGGAACCTTGTCCTTGTTGAAACCTGAAAAAAGACCAACATCATGAAGAGGTATGCTGATGATTAAAACACAGGTTCATACACATTTCCCTACTCCCTCCTCACGATCCACATGGTCAACAGATTCCTGCGGCAGAGGGTGGGGACAGGCACCTGTCACCACATAGTCAACGGATTTCCTGCGGCAGAGGGTGGGACAGGCACCTGTCACCACATGGTCAACAGATTCCTGTGGCAGAGGGTGGGACAGGCACCTGTCCACCACACAGACCTTGAGGAGGAAGCAGGGCTGGACAGGCTAGCCCCACTAGAACCATCATCCAATACCGCTCCTCCACCTCTGACCTGGGAGCCCACAGAGAAGGAGGTGGCCTATATCATGGTTTGGGTGACCAGCCCACCCACAAGCTCCAGCATGTGAGAATGCTTCTTTAATTGGTATGGGTCACATGCCACCCACTGTATCTGGCGAGGATTATAAGCTTTTATTATTTTCTCCTTTACTGACCACCAAAACACCACAATATTTAATGGGGGCAAGCACAAATACACAATGAACAAAGTCATAAAACTTTAGTTACATATTACGAAAACTGATTGAGTTATGAAGATGTAAACGACAGTCTGGGTAATTTTTCATCCACAAGCTCTGGCAAAGGTTAAACAAAATAAAAAAAAATGTGGCATTTTGTCGGTTAAAGAAAAAAATGACAAGAAAGAAAAAAAACATTAAAGCATGGCACAGGACCACTTATCTGACCTATGAGTGCATGCTTTTATGTAAATTTCCCTCTGTTTCTTCATCACTGTGCGATATCACGTGGTGCGTGTGTGTGCGCAATTTTTGGGGTGTCATTGTGAAATTACTGAAAGAAAAACATTAAAGCATGGCATAGGACCACTTAACTGAACTATGAGTGCATGCTTTGATGTAAATTTCCCTGTCTGTTTCTTCATAATTGTGCGGTATCATGTGGTGCATGTGTAAGTGTGCGTATGTGAAATTACTAAAAAAAAAGAAAAAAAACATGGCACAAGGCCACTTATCTAAACTATGAGTGCATGCTTTTTATGTAAATTTCCATCTCTGTTTCATCATCATTGTGTGATATCATGTGGTGTGTGTGTGTGTGTGTGTGTGTGTGTGTGTGTGTGTGTGTGTGTGTGTGTCTGTGTGTGTGTGTGTGTGTGTTGTTGTTACTGCTCACTGTCCATTCCTTATAATTTAATTTCAGTATCTGTTTGTTCTTTGTAAGCAAAAATGTATTGCACGTTCTTTGTAAATAAAAGGTACATCCTCTGCAACACATTATTTTGTCAACAGGGTGTGATTTAAGCACTGCCTATAACATGTGAAGTATTTTCATCATTATGATTTTGAATTAACTTGATTTAATCATTGTGAATGTAAAAGAACATAAATATACATTATAAATGCCTTTTTTTTTAACAAAAAAGGTAAAATTAAAGAAAGTTTTACTTTATTTTGGACTCGACCTTTTTATCAACTACTAACTCTGTTTATTCAGTATGTTTTGTGCTGTTACAGCAATATTCCCTAACCATGGAGCATAACAATACAATCACCAAAAAATATCATAAATGTTACTGTCACAACAATGAATGTCTTGGCAATGCAATGCTACGGTAGTTTGTATTCTGTTTTTTAGCTTTAGCCATGGCATTTCTAATATGTGTGTCGAATTTCAGTCTATAGTCAAAAGTCACCCCGAGGTCTTTCTCATCCTCACTTTTCTCTAATGTTACAGATTCACTATCATTCTTTATGTTGTAATTTTAATTTTGGGTTTTTATTTCCATAATGAACTACTTTACATTTACTTGCATTAAAGTTAAGGTTTCCAGGTGTTACTCCAATCTATCAATCTATCCAAATCCCTCTGTAATTTATCTGTATTATTGGCAGTATTATAGATTTTTTGTATCATCTGCAAATATTTTTATAATTGTTTTCAATCTCATTGGGTAAATCATTTATGAATATGGTAAACATATATTGGACCCAGTATACTTCCCTGAGGAATTCCCGCTCAGCACCGGAGTTCTCTTGAGAAGGCCTCTCCCACTCTCACCTTTGTACTGTATTTTTTAAGAATCCTTCAACCCATTTGTAAAACATTACCCGCAATACCATATAGATGCATTTTGAGTAAGAGCCGTTCGTGAGGTACCGAGTCAAAGCTTTTTTAAAATGCCCTCAGGTATATTCATCATCAAGAAGTTATTTCCATCATCGTGAATCATCGAGGTGAAATCTTCCGTATAACTTCTAGTTAGATTTTTACACATGATCTATATTCTGTCTGAAATCATGTTGATTTTAGAGTAAAGTGCCATATCATTCATGTGATTGACAAATAGAATCTCTAATAAATGACTCCAGTACTTTACATAAGACGCAAGTTAAAGCTTAGAGGCCGATAATTACCTGGATCACTCTCTTTTTACCTTTTTTAAATAAAGCTGTCACATTTGCTGTGCGCCAATCTTTCAGAACTGTTCCTGTGTTAACTGACTTGTTGAATAAGATACTAAGCGGTCTTGATAATTCCATCTCAAGTTCTTTTAAAACATAGGGTGCTAATCCATCAGGTCCAGATGCTTTATTAGTTTTTAATTTACTCAGCTTGACTTTACGCTTCAGGGGTTATGATTACTTCTCGCTTCAGTTATGTTATATCATTGGATCTAGAATGGATCCACTTCTATATTTGGCAAGTTGGTTAAGTTCTCTTTTTTGTAAAAACACTTGTGAAAAAGTCATTCAATATATTAGCTTTCTCCTCATTTGTTTCCGCAATGTTGCCATCACCTTTTACATCTTTTGCTATTTTTCTTTCATAATTCTGTTTAGCTTTTCTTATTTTCTCTTGTACATTCATTTCTAGTTTTTTCAGTACTTTTGATAATCAATACCGTCTTGTGAATTTAAGTATCTTTTATACAGTGGTATTTCTTTTTTATTTTTCTCAAAACATGTTTTGACATCCACTGTGGTTTTATACTCTTCCTGCCTTAATTGTTCTTTTCTTTGGGATATTTTCTTCCATTAGCTCACTGAAGTTTCATCCTTTATGATTTTCCAACATTTCTTCACATTATCCAATTTTGACAAGTCAATTTCTTTCAACTCTTTTCTCATGCTATCATAATTTCCTCTGTGATACATGTATCTATAATTCTCATCTTCATTTGGTATTTCTAAATTTATGTACATATGAAATATTAATACATCATGGTCACTTTTTCCAATTGGGCTAAGATGTTCAATGTCTGATATTAAGTCTTCATCGTTTATTAAAATCAGATCATCTAAAGTTGGCCTTTGTCCATCCCTCTTCCTAGTAGGTTTGCAAACACACTGAATTAAATATGCATCTCTGATACACTCAATGGATTCATTTTCACAGCCCCTAGCTCCTTCACTTAGCCAGTCAATATTTGGTAGGTTAAAATCTCCAACTATACAAATATGGTCAAAACTTTGAATTATTTGTTGTCTAAGAAGTTGTAGTAATTTATTCTTATTGTCTTGTCCTGTATTTGGGCTTTTTGTAATACAGCCAATGAGTACTTTCTTTTTCTCTTTTGTAACAAATTTGCGCCATACACTCTCATCAAAAGTCTCATTATTCAGTTTCCTCACAAGGTTGTGAAGATAAACTTTCCTTTACATATATTGCTGTACCCCAACAGTGGGTTGGCATTTATATAACAGTCGAATCCAGGGATGTGGTACTCGGCTATATTAATCTCCTTTTGGTTTTTTGCTTTAATTTCTGTTAATCCAATAATATAAAGCCCTCTTATCCTCAATCATGAAATAAGTTCAGATTTTTTATTCAGAAGACTATCCAAATTTGTATAAAGCGCTGTACAACCATTCTTTTCTGTACAAGTTTGATCCTTTGAACTCGCTTTAAAACTATTTACATTCTTTTGTCTAGTCAGTCAATGTGCCCCATTCCCCAGTCCTGAACTGTCACCTGTTTTGTTCTCTGAGGACACAGGCTTTCTCTTGACAATCTTTCCCTTCTGTAGTTTATTGTCCAGTCTTGTTCTCCAGTTTCTTTCTTTTTGTCCTCTAGGTCTTTTCTCAGCTGTCTGTTTCTGTCTTTGTAATGGGGTCAGGTCAGGGTTGAAGTAGATTTTGTCTGTGTGTCTTCTGCCGTCACTGAGTTAAAGAAGTTCTTCATGATCTTGTCTTTGGCAGCTTCAGACTTTACTTTGATGCTGATCAACCTTTCTCGGTCTGTCTTTTTTTTGCCAAGTCTCACTAGGTTTTCTATGTCAGTCTCTTTCAGGTCAGAGTCAATTTTGGTCACAATGTCCTTCAGTCGTCCCAGGTCATCCTCTTCCTTCTCTCTCTCACTCTCTTTTCTCACTCTCTTTCAGTCCAACCATAATCACATTCAGCTTTCTCTTTTCGATCTCACTCCTTTCATCCGGTGCTTCCGCCAACTTTCTCCCCACCACCTTATCTATCTTTTCATCCAGTGTGTGTCTCCTGTGTAGCCCATTTCTAGTTTGGTGAGTTTTTCCTCCATCATGTCTAGCTTCCTGATGAGGACGTCTGGTTTGTCGTCTTTCTCGTCCCTTTGTGATCCTTCCCCATCCTTGCACTGGTTGCAGAGCCACTGTATGTTTCTGTCTGTACTGGTTGCTGAGCCACTGTATGTTTTCTGTCTGTACTGGTTGCAGAGCCACTGTATGTTTCTGTCTGTACTGGTTGCAGAGCCACTGTATGTTTCTGTCTGTACTGGTTGCTGAGCCACTGTATGTTTCTGTCTGTACTGGTTGCTGAGCCATTGTATGTTTCTGTCTGTACTGGTTTGCAGAGCCATTGTATGTTTCTGTCTGTACTGGTTGCAGAGCCATTGTATGTTTCTGTCTGTACTGGTTGCAGAGCCATTGTATGTTTCTGTCTGTACTGGTTGCAGAGCCATTGTATGTTTTCTGTCTGTACTGGTTGCAGAGCCACTGTATGTTTCTGTCTGCACTGGGTTGCAGAGCCATTGTATGTTTCTGTCTGCACTGGTTGCAGAGCCATTGTATGTTTCTGTCTGCACTGGTTGCAGAGCCACTGTATGTTTCTGTCTGCACTGGTTGCAGAGCCACTGTATGTTTCTGTCTGCACTGGTTGCAGAGCCATTGTATGTTTCTGTCTGTACTGGTTGCAGAGCCACTGTATGTTTCTGTCTGTACTGGTTGCAGAGCCATTGTATGTTTCTGTCTGTACTGGTTGCTGAGCCACTGTATGTTTCTGTCTGTACTGGTTGCAGAGCCACTGTATGTTTCTGTCTGTACTGGTTGCTGAGCCATTGTATGTTTCTGTCTGTACTGGTTGCTGAGCCACTGTATGTTTCTGTCTGTACTGGTTGCAGAGCCACTGTATGTTTTCTGTCTGTACTGGTTGCTGAGCCATTGTATGTTTCTGTCTGTACTGGTTGCTGAGCCATTGTATGTTTCTGTCTGTACTGGTTGCAGAGCCATTGTATGTTTCTGTCTGTACTGGTTGCAGAGCCATTGTATGTTTCTGTCTGTACTGGTTGCAGAGCCATTGTATGTTTCTGTCTGCACTGGTTGCAGAGCCATTGTATGTTTTTTCTGTCTGTACTGGTTGCAGAGCCACTGTATGTTTCTGTCTGCACTGGTTGCAGAGCCATTGTATGTTTCTGTCTGCACTGGTTGCAGAGCCATTGTATGTTTCTGTCTGCACTGGTTGCAGAGCCACTGTATGTTTCTGTCTGTACTGGTTGCTGAGCCATTGTATGTTTCTGTCAGTACTGGTTGCTGAGCCATTGTATGTTTCTGTCTGTACTGGTTGCTGAGCCACTGTATGTTTCTGTCTGTACTGGTTGCAGAGCCACTGTATGTTTCTGTCTGTACTGGTTGCTGAGCCATTGTATGTTTCTGTCTGTACTGGTTGCAGAGCCATTGTATGTTTTCTGTCAGTACTGGTTGCAGAGCCATTGTATGTTTCTGTCTGTACTGGTTTGCAGAGCCATTGTATGTTTCTGTCTGTACTGGTTGCAGAGCCATTGTATGTTTCTGTCTGTACTGGTTGCAGAGCCATTGTATGTTTCTGTCTGTACTGGTTGCAGAGCCATTGTATGTTTCTGTCTGCACTGGTTGCAGAGCCATTGTATGTTTCTGTCTGCACTGGTTGCAGAGCCATTGTATGTTTCTGTCTGCACTGGTTGCAGAGCCATTGTATGTTTTCTGTCTGTATTTGTCAGTAGGTCAAAGTACTTTTGTGTCAGGTCCGTACAGTCAAGGTGGCACCATTGTCTGCAGTCGTAGCACTGCACACAGTTTTCACTCTCGTCCACTGGCACATCACAATCCAGACACATGAAAAATTTTTGATTCAGCTTTTTTTGCAGTTGTACCTGTACTTCTGGGACTGAGTGAAGAATTTCCACCCCTTCCTCCCCTCCCCCCACCCCCTGACACCCGTCGTCCACTCACTCCACCCTTTGCACCATCTGCACCCTGACTGAGGTCCCATGATTATTTTTCACTACAATTCACACAATAATAAAATAGATACAGTTATGAAATCGAATTATGCGTAAGAGTGTGAAATAAAAAGGAACTTAAACTAACACTGAGAAGGCTCTAAAAGCGAAACAGGACACAGCACCGTTATTGCACTAGTAGGACTACTCTTCACTACAATTCACACAACAACAAAACATATACAATGAGACCGAACCATGAGCAAGAGTGCGAAATAAAAAGGAACTTAAAGTAGCACTGAGAAGGCTCCAAAAGCGAACAATAACAGTTGTATACACCAATGAATGCGGGAGAGAACGGTCTTTCTAGCGCATCGTTAATGTGTATCTTCTTCTTCCTCAAAGACTAGTTCACTCCAAAAAGAGTAGGTCACCAGCGCGCATGTTAAAAAATAAAATAAAATAAAATAAAATAAAGTGCGACTCAGCCTGTTGGCCCCTGGTGCAAAATTTGGCAACATTGGGTTCGCACACGATATTCAAAAAGTTAAAGGCCAGGTTCAGGCCCAGGTAACCATAAAACATCTGGAAGTTAAAATAGAAAAATCAGTCATTATACAGATCTCAAGACTGCATATCAATTTGATTTTTAAATGAGACTGCATTTGTGGCAATCTTGATGGCACCTGGGACTGCCACTGACAAGTTGGGGACTGTCACTGACAGGTCGGGGACTGCCACTGACAAGCTGGGCAAGATGGGACTGTCACTGACAAGCTGGGGACTGTCACTGACAAATTGGGGACTGTCACTGACAGGTTTGGGACTGTCACTGACAGGTTGGGGACTGCCACTGACAAGCTGGGACTGTCACTGACAAGCTGGGGACTGTCACTGACAAGTGGGACTGCCACCTGACAAGCTGGGGACTGCCACTGACAAGTTGGGGACTGCCACTGGGCAAGATGGGGACGGTCACTGACAAGACAAGTTGGGGACTGCCACTGACAAGTTGGGGACTGCCACTGACAAGTTGGGGACTGCCACTGGGCAAGATGGGGACGGTCACTGACAAGTTGGGACTGCCACCTGGGCAAGATGGGGACCACTGACAAGTTGCCACTGGGCAAGATGCTGTCACTGACAAGCTGGGGACTGCCACTGGGCAAGATGGGGCCACTTGGGCCAATGGGGACAGCTGGCCACTGCCAACATGGGACTGCCACTTGGGGGGACTGCCACTGGGCAAGATGGGGACGGTCACTGACAAGTTGGGGACTGCCACTGGCAATCTGATGGGCCTAGGTTCACTGGGATGGGGGACTGCCCACTGTGGACAAGATGGGGACTGTCACTGACAAGACAAGCTGGGGACTGCCACTGGGCAAGATGGAGACTGTCACTGGGACTGTCACTGGCAAGCTGGGACTGCCACTGTGCAAAATGGGGACTGCCACTGACAAGTTGGGGACTGCCACTGACAATAAGGACTGGCCACTGGGGGTCCCTGGGCAAGATGGGGACTGTCACTGACACGTTGGGGACTGTCACTGCAACAATGTTGTGGGATGGGACCTGTCACTGACAAGTTGGGGACTGCCACTGGGCAAGATGGGGACTGTCACTGACAACTGTCACTGGGACTGTCACTGGACAGATGGGGACTGTCCACTGGGCAAGATGGGGACTGTCACTGACAAGCTGGGACTGTCACTGGCAGATGGGGACTGCCCTGGGCACTGTCACTGACAAGTTGGGGACTGTCACTGACAAGCTGGGGACTGCAAGATGGGGACTGCCACTGGGCACTGACAAGGTTGGGGACTGTCACTGGGCTATGGGGAGATGGGGGACTGGGCAAGTGGGGACTGCCACAAGTTGGGGACTGCCACTGGGCAAGACTGGGACTGTCACTGGGAAGATGGGGACGGTCACTGACAAGCTGGGGAAACTGACACCGACAGTTTTCACTGGGCACTGTCACGTTGACAAGTTGGCGGCACTGTGGATGACCCACTGGAAAGGGACCTGGGGACTCTACTGTCAGACTGTTCACTGCAAGGTGGTACTGTCACTCACTAGACCACTGCCAGACCACTCGGCAACAGTCAGCAGGACTGCCACTGGCAAATGGGACTGTCACTGACAAGTGTACTGTCACTGTCTATGGGACTGCACTAGGCTGTCACTGGCAGTCAACTGTCACTGGGCAAGATGGGGATGTCCTGAGCGATGGGGACACCAAGTCTGGGCAAGGGGGAGTCAGCAGGTTGCTTTGTAGGTGTATGACTGAGCAATCACTCAGACCAGTCTATAGTCAGCAGGTTGCTTTGTAGGTGTATGACTGAGCAATCACTAGACCAGTCTATAGTCAGCAGGTTTGCTTTGTAGGTGTATGACTGAGCAATCACTAGACCAGTCCAGTCTCGCATTTGTAGTGTATGACTGAGCAATTAACCAGGTAGTTGCTTTGTATGACTGAGCATCACTAGACATGCTATAGTCAGGTGCTTTGTAGGTGTATAGCAATCACTAGACCTGTCTATTGTCAGCAGGTTGCTTTGTAGGTTATGACTGAGCAATCACTAGACTAGCCCTATAGTCAGCAGGTTTTGCTTTGTAGTGTATGACTGAGCAATCACAATCTAGTCTATAGTTAGCAGGTTGCTTTGTAGGTGTATGACTGAGCAATCACTAGACTAGTCTATAGTTAGCAGGTTGCTTTGTAGGTGTACACAGTATACTTTGGATCAGAATGCACCATTAAACGCAATTGAACTGACTGTTCTGGTGGACTGTCTCATCATGAAGTGACTTCTGGTGGACTGCCTTATCACAAAGTGACTGTTCTGGTGGACTGCCTATGGCTGTCAAGTGTGACTAAACTGACTCATCACAAAGTGACTGTTCTGGTGACTGACTTGTTTCTGGTGACTGCCTCATCACAAAGTGACTGTTCTGGGGACTGCCTCATCAGTGCCCGACTTCTGGTGGACTGCCTCATCAAAGTGACTGTTCTGGTGGACTGCCTCATCATAAAGTGACTTCTGGTGGACTGCCTCATCACAAAGTGACTGTTCTGGTGGACTGCCTCATCACAAAGTGACTGTTCTGGTGGACTGCCTCATCATGAAGTGACTACTTCTGGTGGACTGCCTCATCATCAAAGTGACTGTTCTGGTGGACTGCCTCATCATGAAGTGCCTCTTCTGGTGGACTGCCTCATCACAAAGTGCTTCATCATGAAGTGACTGTTCTGGACTGGACTGACTGTTCTGGTCACTCACAAAGTGACTGTCTGTTCTGGTGGACTGCCTGGACTGCCTCACAAAAGTGACTTCCGGTGGACTGCCTCATTGCCTCATCATGAAGACTGACTGCTCCTTGAAGACAGCCAGTGCTGATGTTGGGACGGCACAAACCTGGGTGCAGTTGTGAAGGGAGAGGGGGGGGGGGGGATGGAATGACAAAGTAAATGGGATTGAAGTACATTCCCTTGAAAAACTATGGCATACCACATGCATACGCGGACATACATATAAGAACGTGCACATACACACGAACTATGATCACCTGATGCACAATGCATAGCCATCGTGACAGAACACACGATTAACAGAGCACACTGAAACATACACAGTGATAGAGTACCCTCAAACACACAGACAGATCTCTATCCTCAACAATCAACTAGCAACAGAACACACGATTAACAGAGCACACTGAAACACACACAGCAACAGAGCAGCCTAAAACATACACAGCAACAGAGCAGCCTAAAACACACACAGCAACAGAGCAGCCTCAAACACACACAGCAACAGAGCAGCCTCGAACACACACAGCAACAGAGCAGCCTCAAACATACACAGCAACAGAGCAGCCTCAAGCACACACAGCAACAGAGCAGCCTCAAACACACACACAGATCTCTGTTCTCACTTGACTTGCTACGAATGGCCATTTTGTTGAGCATGTAGCGACGGAACTCTTCATGGGACTCGTTTATCTTGCATCCCATAATCTCAAACGGTCCAACTGCTGAAGGAACCCCTCATTCGGACTGCCATCAGCAGACATTGATTAAATTCCCTCAACCGTCAACAGACATTAAATGCCCTCATCCAGACCGTCAACAGACAAAATGATATTACATGCCCTCATTCAGACTGTCCAACAGACAAAATGACATTAAATTCCCTCATTCAGACTGTCAACAGACAATATGATATTAAAATGCCCTCATTCCAGACTGTCAACAGACAAACTGATATTAAATGCCCTCATTCAGACTGCCAACAGACACAAATGATATTAAATGCCCTCATTCAGATGTCAACAGACAAATGACATTAAATTCCCTCATCCAGACCGTCAACATACAAAATGATATTAAATTCCCTCATTCAGATTGCCAACGACAACATGAAATTAAATTCCCTCATTCAGACTGTCAACAGACAAAATCACACTAAACGCCCTCATTCAGACTGTCAACAGACAAAATCACACTAAACACCCTCATTCAGGCTGTCAGCAGACAATATGAAATTAAATTCCCTCATCCAGACTGTCAACAGACAAAATGATATTACATGCCCTCATTCAGACTGTAAACAGACAATATGAAATTAAATTCCCTCATCCCGACTGTCAACAGACAATATGAAATTAAATTCCCTCATCCAGACTGTCAACAGACAAAATTATATTAAATGCCCTCATCCAGACTGTCAACAGACAATATGAAATTAAATTCCCTCATCCAGACTGTCAACAGACAAAACGATATCAAATGCCCTCATTCAGACTGTCAACAGACAGTATGATATCAAATGCCCTCATAAGGACTGCCAACAGACAAAACGATATTAAAAGCCCTCATTCAAACTGTCAACAGACAAAACGATATCAAATGCCCTCATTCACTGATTCAGACTGTCAATAGACAAAACAATATCAAATGCCCTCATTCAGACTGTCAACAGACACAAAATGATATTAAAAGCCCTCATTCAAACTGTCAACAGACAAACGACGATATTAAATGCCCTCATTCAGACTGTCAACAGACAAAATGATATTAAATGCCCTCATTCAGACTGTCAACAGACAATATGATATTAAATGCCCTGATTAGGACTGCCAACAGACAAAAAACGATATTAAATGCTCTCATTCAGATGTCAACAGACAATATGATAATGATATTAAATGCCCTAATTCAGATGTCAAAAGACAAAGCGATACTAAATGCCCTCATTCAGATGTCAACAGACAAAGTAAGTTAATGTGACTTGTTCGGCAGGTGGCTTGCCCTCATTCAGATGTCAACAGACAAAGTAAGTTAATGTGACTTGTTCGCAGGTGGCTTGCCCTCAAGTTTTCCTCACTGTGTAGTTTTGAAGAGAACTTTATTCAAGACAACACAACACAATATCTACAGAAATATGCTCAGCTTCAGGTAAATTCAAACAGATAAAATGCATGAAATGTTCAACAAACATGACAAATACTAGAAGAAATGCTGAGATATTTGCATTTTTGGATGAAGGAAGCATTCCTGACAGTGTGAAGGCGTTCCTTGCGCTGAACTCAGAAGCAATCTGAAGCGATCAAAGCTAAGTGCATTTCGTTATTTTGTCCGTCTTTGTTTCACCTGAGGAAGACCTAAGAGGTCGAAACGCGTTTGTGTGTTGTCTTGTGACTCGTTTGTCCACATTTCTCTGGGCGGTTCACTGACATTTATTTAAGATTTGTTTAGATTTTCCGCCTGCAGTCATTTCACTTTGCAACTGAAACACTGTGGTCAAAGTTTTAAAGACACTCTGATCAAGCAGTGAAGAAATTTGTCCCACACAAAGTCATCACTGGAGGAGGAAAAACCAGCAAGCCCTGGATCACCCCGGATTTGAAAAAGTTGATCAACCAAAGGGACTGGGCCTACCGGCTGATGAAGAAACTTGGATGTGATGACATGCTGGGCAAGTTCCACCAGTTACAGCGAGATGTCCAGCGCAAAATCAGAGGTGCTTACTGGAAATATATCAACCAGACGCTGACTGAGGAAGAGGAGGGAAGACAAAGCTGCAAATGCTTCTGGACGCTGATCAAATACCAGCGCACAGCGAAAGTCGGAGCCTTAAAGTCAACGGCTGCATGGTAGTGGATGCCAAACAGAAAGCAGAGGCTCTCAATGCACAGTTCCACTCCATTTTTGGCGAGGGAAAAAAACATTCACAGAGACGGAATTTCAGCAGAAATGTAGGATGTCAGCGGGCATTTACACCGAACTCAGGGATATCACCATAACCTCCGACGGAGTCAAGAAGCTCCTGCAAAACCAGAACCTGCATAAGGCAAGCGGACCGGATGGCATCAGCCCCCACGTCCTGAGGGGGTTGGCAGAGGAAGTGGCCCCGATACTGACGACCATCTACCAATCATCCATCTCGACAGGTGAAGTACCATCAGACTGGAAAGACGCTCTCGTGACACCGATCTTCAAGAAAGAGCACTACGACCCAGCCAACTATAGACCAGTCTCATTAACAAGTGTGCCCTTCAAGATCTTGGAGCACATTGTAGTCAGCACTTTCATGGACCACCTCGAGCAGAATGACATATTATGTCCACAACAGCACGGCTTTCGCAAGAAAAGATCCTGCGAGACACAACTGCTGGAGCTGACCGAGGAACTGTCCGACAACACCCGAGACAGGAAGCAGACAGACATTATAGTACTGGACTTTGCGAAGGCTTTCAATAAGGTGAACCACAGCCTTCTGATCCATAAACTTCACCATTATGGAGCGTCGGAAACAGAAGTAAATAGTTGGATAAAGAACTTCCTCTCCGGCTGATGCCAAGCGGTGGTTGTCGAGGGCAGCACATCAGAGTTCTGCAGCATATGTTCAGGAGTTCCACAGGGCTCAGTCCTCAGACTGTCGTTGTTTTTAGTATACATCAACGACCTCCCAGAGCAACTCACTGCGCGGACCAGACTCTTTGCTGACGACACCGCTGTGTACAGGGTCAGGACATCAGACCACGACACCAACCGACTGCAAGAAGATCTGCATTGGCCTGAGCTTTGGGAGAGAAGCTGGGAGAATGTCATTCCCATCCAGACAAGTGTACCACCCTCCCAGTGACCCATAGAGACAGCCCTTCACCAGCACATACCACTGCACGGACAGACACTCCAGACAGTGACGTCGGCCAGCCAATACCTCGGGGTGACCATTTCAAAACAACCTGTCATGGGACAAGCACATTGACATCATCTGTGCCAAAGCCAATAAACCCCTAGGCTTCTTGCAGCGCAACTTGAGGATCAGCGCCATCAACCTGAAAGACACTTCGTACAAAAGCTATGTTCGCCCCATTTTAGAGTACGCCTGCACAGTTTTGGGACCCCTCACACACTCACAAACAGCTGGAAGCGGTTCAGTGACGAGCGGCCCGCTTTGTGGTTACAGATATTACAACAGATCGAGTGTCACTGCCATGCTTGACCGACTCCAGTGGCTTTCACTCCAGCAGCGTCGAAGATCCAGCAGACTGGCCATGCTGTACAAAATAATGAATGACCACTTCGACAAAACTAAGCTTCAACCTGCCCCTGTCAGACAGCATAGGGGTAACCAACACCAACCCAACGCCAGCTGCAGTGCCACACCGACTATTGTCAGGCTGCCTTCCTCCCCAACACCATCAGGGACTGGAACAATCTGCTGGATGATGTGGCTGGAGCCACCACTCTCTGACACTTTTTGTGTCAAGATCCCCCCTCCCCCTCCCCCATTAGTCCTCCACCCCTCCCCCCTACCCAAACCTCCAATCCTCCCTCCTGCTGCGCAGACCCAGTTTTTAGTATGCCAAATAATCAACCTGATGATTGTGGGCATCACATCAGAGAAGAAGAATCCTTTTCCATTGATTCTGCACTTCAGTAGTCACCTATCACTGCCGTTTGTTTCAAGTGTCCACACTGACTGAAGTGATTGTGGCTGGTCCATTTAACCATGGTTAGAAAGCAGTGTAGACTGTTCAGGTGTTGCTGCATCTGGTTTAAAACTTCAGTGTTATGTGTGAGATGACCAGTTAGCAGGGAGTCTGCATCTCTTACAGGTAAGATTCTGAATTTCAAAGAAGGTGACTAAGTAACTGACAGCAATAGTGAGTCACAACATCAGAAACACTATATGAGGGGGGGGGGGGGGGGGGGGGGTGGGGGTATTACTGTAGGTGAGGCAGTGGGGAGGGGGGAGAGCTTGGAGGGTGGAATGGGGGTATTTTTGCTTATACAAAATATTCCAGTTCCACAACTTCTGCATGTGATCTACAAAATGAATTAAGTATTCAGACAAATGTTTGAAACAAAAAAAAGCAGCAATAAAAACAAAAGCTAAAACTATTGAGCATGACTCATTTTACTGAGCACATTTTTTTTTTTTTTTTTTTTTTTTTTTTTTTTTTTTTTGCTGTCCCAACCTCTGAGCCTTTCCCTCAGAGGCAGTGCACCCACAGCCGCTCATGTTCCGACACCCCGTCCACAGCCCAGCCCTGAACCAAGGTCGCCCCACCGCAGGCCCTGGCACCGGCAATCCACAGGGAGCATTCAAGTTGTCCAACCGTCGTCAAGAGGCAACCCACCGGGGAGACACTGCACTGCCGCCTTTACTTCGGTGGTGGCAAGTGGCGCCTGTTCTGATCTAACATACAGTACAGGACACCACCTACTGAGCCACACTTTAACCGCGACATAATTGTTAGCTTCGCTCGGAGACGCCACCCAGTGACAATGGAGCCTTTACCTGGAGGGAACGCCACCCTGGACAGTCACCGTTACCGACATGGAACTTTACCAGGACAATGAACATCACAATTTACTGACAATGGAACATCCACTTTACCTGACATGGAACATTACACCTGACGATGAGAATGGAGGATGACAATGGATGCCACAGACGAACCGACCTGACACATGGAACAATTACCTGACATCGCGAAATGAACTTTACCTGACAATGGAACATCACACTTTTACCTGACAATGGAACTCACACAGATACCTGACAATGGAATTACTGATGATTAAACTTTTGACATTAGGGCTACTACAATTCACATCACCATTTCCTGACAAGACTACAGGACAGGACTGTACCTCTAGGAACTTTACCTTTCATGGAAGCATCACGGCTTCAACCAGACATGGAACTTTACGGGCAGACACCTGCATTGGTCAGGACATTTAGGAACATAAGTTTACCTGACATGGAACATCACACAACTCACCTGACAATGGAACCGCGACTGACATGGACCATCACATTTACCTGACAATGGAACGCAAAACTCAACAATGGAACAGGACACATGCGCCCGGTCGGGGCATGTACTGTTACCCACATGGACTTTCTGATGACCATGGAACATCACACTTTCCCTGACCAAGGTCCTTTACCTGACACTGGAAACAGCCCACGGACCTATACAAGAACTTTTACCTGACAATGGAACATCCCACTTTACCTACAATGGAAACTTTCCTGCAACAATAGGAACATCACACTGTTTACCTGACAATGGAACAGTTTACCTGACAATGGAACATCACTCTGTTTACCTGACAATGGAACTTTACCTGACAATGGAACATCACACCTTTACCTGACAAAGGAACTTTGTTTACAATGGAACATCACACTTTACCTGACAATGGAACTTTTACCTGACAATGGAAACATCACACAAGGGAACTTTACCTGACAATGGAACTTTTACCTGACTGACTGGAACTTCGACCTGACACCTGGAAATCAACACTTTACCTGACAATGAAAACATCACACTTTAACCTGACAATGAAACATCACCTTACCAGACTGGACTTTAACAGCTGACATGAATGGAACTTTACCGTGACAATGAACATCACACTTTACCTGACAAATGAACTTTAACCTGACAATGGAACTTTACCTGACAGGAAACATCACACTTTACCTGACAATGGAACTTTACCTGACAATGGAACTTTACCTGACAATGGAGACATCAAAGTTTACCTGACACTGGAACATCACCTTTACCTGACAATGGAAGCATCACCCTTTACCTGACAATGGAA
>JADBJO010020562.1:0-5000 GCA_016801955.1 Conus betulinus
ATGATGATGGTAATGATTAGGTTGATGATGACGACGACGATGATTATAATGCTGAGGATAATTTGATCCACTATCTTGTTATCGAGGCTTTCCGGTATTCATTGTTTGACAATCTTGATTCTTATGTTTGTAAACATTTTCTCTTTTTTTATTACTCTGTCCATTTCCGTGTTAACACCTTTCAAGAGATTACATCTGAATTTAATTGATGGCTGTGTTTGTTATTTCATGAATTTCCAAAAGAAAGAATGTGTCGAAAAAATACCCCCCCCCCCCCCCCCCCACCCGTACCCGTATTGTTGTTGTTGTTGCTGTTGCTGTTGTTTTTGTTGTTGTTCTTCTTCGTCTTTTTTCTTCTTCTTCTTCATGAGTCCGTTTTACTGGTTTGGTTCTGTGCTTTGTTTGTGGTAAAGATGCTCATATTCTTCATAGTATTTGGCATTAGAAGACATTCTAAGGTTTAATGTCTGGAAAAGAAGTTTGTTAGTTTAATGTTGCAGTCTACTTTTTGTCATAAAAGCTCGTTGAATGAAATTTGTTAGATGGGAAATATACAGGTAGCTAACAGTCGAGGTGTAAGTAAGTGGAATATACAGAGACAGAGCTGGAGAGTCATGAATGACAAGTCTATTTATCATGCATACGTTAACTGCAATTATGCCAGAGTAACCACTTCAGCAAATGTTTTGATGCTTTTCTCCCCTTGTTACATGAACGATATATCTTTGTTCCCTTCCATTTGTGAATATGTAAAAATGCCTTTCGACAATGTAGTACAATGGTAGTATACAAAATGAGGTCAACAGTAGGCCTATTCTGGTGTAATTGTTAATATTCTAGTAACGGCTTACATCGTTTGAAAATATGTGAGTTATCTATTTGCATTTTTTTGTATAAGTAGATATGCTTTTTCATCAGATGGTTTGATCATATAGTACACCAGTATAAAATTGCAGCCCTAGTTTTCCCTTTGTTGAACATCTGAAGCACCAAGAAAACTTGTTATGTACACTCGTGCGAAACTTTGTCCCAAAGAAATAGTAAACAAAGAAATTCAACGAAGAGTTGATATATGAGCAGAGCTGTTGCAGATTAATTAGGAGATAATAAGTATTGTAATACTTCCCACTGAGGCTAAGATCAGGAATAAATGGAAGTGATGTGCGGAAGATCAACGCAGGCAATGTGCACGTCAAGAAGAGCATGTTGGTTCCTATCAACATTCGTGTCAAGGCCACGTCTTTATCCCCGCTGTAAATATGGCAGAAGACGACGATTTGCGCCAAACTGTCATCTGACGCAGTTTGATCACTGTTATCACGGTGGACACAGACACCCCCACCACAAAAAGTCCTGGCAGGAGAATTCCAAAGAGCATTCCGTCCAAGGCATCAATGACAACTTTGTTATTTCGGTAAAATTCACTGGCATAGTATGTGTCAACTGAACGCCCCGTTTGAGGGTTGTACATACACACGACTTTCCACCTGCTGACTATGAGGGAAAACACCCCAAAGATGACCACATGAGCAGCTGCAATGACTATGGCAGTGGTTCGTGTTCGCAGCATACTCTGAGCTTTGAGTGGACTGACAACACACACACATCGTTCGATAGCAATTAAAGTAGACATGAAACCAGAAATATAAACAAAGCAGACCAAAGAATGGATCATGTTGTTTACACTGTACTTAGCAATGATTAGTTTTGAACGACGTGTTCATGATCGTCGCGTATATTCTGTCCAGATGCAGTTCAAAATGAATGGCTAAGACAATAACATCGGACACTGACAAGAAAAACAAACACAGATTGATTCTTTCCTTGATTCCGTGCTCCCAGAAGACAGTCATGCTGATCACGTTTAAGGGGCCACAAATGATGAATAACGGAGTCAGCACACACACGTCGACCAGTTCTCTGAACTTTTGTTGAACAGCATAGGAGACTGGGTCTTCAGGCTGATTCCAAGGAGTGAAATTTGACAATGGAGAACGCAGACATCCTTCTGGAATTGTCTCAAATTTGCTTACATTCATCACGTCGGTATTCTCTGCACTTTTTTATTTATTTATTTTTTATTTTATTATCATTATTTTTAGTAATTAATAGATGTGGTTAGAATTGAAGAATACAGTAAAACGGCGAGTGAATTGTCCACAAGAGATTTGGTCACCATCAATTTACAGTATTCAATTTCAGTGCCAGTATGCATCCGATCATGGTTGTCTTGTCAATGGCAAAAATAGTAGTAGTAGCTCATAAAATATGATACCGACAGCAATTACTGTGTACAGAACAGTTTTCTTTTATATTTCATCATTGTCATCTTTATTATCATCATGTCGTCAACATCAACTTTGTTATTCATCTTTGTTATTAATTTATTTCATTTTTATCTTTTTTTTTTTTTCTTTTTCTGTCCGATCTCCTGTGCCACCTCAGTGGCAGTGCACCCACGCCGCTCATTCTGACACCCCGTCCACAGTCACAGCCCGGTCGGTCCCGCCATAGTCCCGGTACCGGCAATCCACAGGAAGCAACAAATATCAAGTCCTCAAGAGGCAACCACCGGAGGAGACACTGCACTGCTGCCGAGTCACTTCGGTGGTGTTCAGTGGTGGCTTTTCTGATTCAACATACGTTGTACACCACCTACTAAGCCCCCTACTGACGACAATAATTGCTTAGTCGCGAAGCCGGCGTGAGAGAGCTCATCCACCGGAGGGCGCCACCACGTCCGTCCAACGACAGCCACCATGGACTCGCCCATAGCAGAGACCCCGACGAAAACTAACCAAGGCCACAGACGTGGAGAGGACATCGAAACTAAGATCACATTGAGAGCAGAGCATGAAGTGCCACAGAATTTGACACTTTTATATGCTGATGGATGAGAATGAGGATGATGAATATGATGCTACGGATTTCCATTCCGATCTGAGACTGCATGACAGGGTTGTACTCCACGCTTCCTTTCATAGTGTATCCCGTCGTCGTCCAGACCCGAGAGATACAGACACCTGCAGTGTTGGTCAAGAAATTTTAGCAACACTCTCAGAGACGCATTAAAACTCGATTGAAACTCGACTGTGTGGTCCCAGTCTTCCCAACTGAGCCCGTAGCAAACTCAGCTCTGGTAAGGAGTCGGTCGGGGAAGAAAAATCCCACATGACTCTGATGGGAATCGAACCCAAGACCTCCCAGCCGGGAGTCCACGACGCAAACCACTTTTCCACGGCGGCTGGTATTATTTACTATCATAACTATCAGACATTAGGAATCATATCCATTCAAGAATTATGCATGACTGAAACAGACATATTTGGAAAAGCAATGGATGTACAAATCTCTCTCTCTCTCTCTCTCTCTCTCTCTCTCTCTCTCTCTCTCTCTCTCTCTCTCTCTCTATATATATATATATATATATATATATATATATATATATATCCGAAATATTGGTTCAAAATATATGCACTTGTGTGTCTTTTTTAATCTTGAACGTTTTTTTAAATATATTATGTATATATTATGTAAAGCCCAGTTTCTCTGTCTGTCTGTTCGCTTATACACGGCCACAGTTTTAGGCCGATCGCCACCAAACCTGGTATCAAGTATCCTTGGAGTCCTACAAGCAGCAACCTAGCTGCTCTGTAAGTTGCTGGAATGGTGCTCGGTACTTATCCTTGGAATTTATTGTTTCATTGTAATTTAGTCCCTTGCGGATTCTCCAAGAAACTGGCCCTCAGCACTTGTGTCTTAAGAGCTTATCTTTTTATATTTTCTACTTTTCACAAGAAAATGTAGCTTGTTTTGCTCTTTCATGATTTTCTTTTGCTTCTTAGGTGGCACCTTTAGTTAGTTTTTTTGAAAACTCAACAAACATACTATGGTATTGCACACCAGCCTTTTTCTGGTATAGCATTCTTCTTTAAAACCGAAAAGGCAGAGGAGTCAAATTACCACTTTCCGCGGTCACTGAGGAGAAACAATCAGGTTTCGAAATACCGGTATCTGACCAGGAGTTATCTGACCAGGAGGAGTTATATGGTAGTGAGCTTTCTCCCCATTGGAGATGGTCTCCCGCTTTGGAGACTATAAACTTGCTGAAGGTTCATTTTGAGAAGCATTTATTTATTCCCCATTCACCCACTCAAGCACATACTGTGAATTAGGCAGAATCATCTACCACTGCAGATATGAAGGCTTATCACCCCCCCCTATTTCTTAATCTGAGACATAAGAGCAAGCTTTGTTTATAATTCAATATTTCTTGCAGTCATTGCAACACCTAGCTGCTCTGTAAGTTGCTGGAATGGTGCTCGGTACTTATCCTTGGAATTTATTGTTTCATTATATATATATATATATTTTTATTCCATACCATACTATCACGAATATGATTTTGTCGCCACATTTGTGCTTCATAAATGTCCATAGCAAGATCGAAGTAGACATTTTCTCTTGTGGCCAACAATACCTCGACTCCTAAAGTACAAGTATCAAACTAAGTCTTTCGGTTGATATATTTTACTTGTAAGGTCACTGAAAGTAGGAGAGCAAAAACAAAAAAAAAAAAAAAAAAAGAAAAAGAAAAGAAAAAGAAATACACATCGGATTCTTTAGCCTGATAAAATAAGCGACATTTCTTTTCATTTTCCTTCAATGCATTGCATCATAACCGGTGAACAGCTATGTCAGACACTAATTCTAAACAAACCCATTTGATGTAACATGGTTTAATCACGTGTTTGTTTCTTTAATCTGTATTGTGCAAATATGTCACCGTTGTGGATTTGATCATGCCAGTCTCGCCCGCTTCAATCAACCATTCTTTGTTTAGAACAAAATAGAGGAATTCAAGATAGCATTTAAAGCTGATAAGATGTTGCGAAATTCGGATTGTGTTGGAAAATAGGCATGGCCACCAATCTTCGTCACTGCTTAAAAATTCATAAGGTTTTTGCTTATGTCTGGAAAAATTGGGGCGTTCAGAGAGA
>JADBJO010020562.1:10000-31101 GCA_016801955.1 Conus betulinus
CGGACTGCATGTGCTGTAAACCTTCCTCCTAACAGCATGTGCTGTAAAACCTTCCTCCTGACAGC
Source organism: Conus betulinus (assembly GCA_016801955.1). Classification (NCBI taxonomy): domain Eukaryota; kingdom Metazoa; phylum Mollusca; class Gastropoda; order Neogastropoda; family Conidae; genus Conus; species Conus betulinus. The sequence continues at coordinate 10,066 of JADBJO010020562.1, forward strand.
ATGTGCTGTAAACCTTCCTCCTAACTGCATGTGCTGTACACCTTCCTCCGGACTGCATGTGCTGTAAACCTTCCTCCTAACACAGCATGTGCTGTAAACCTTCCTCCTAACTGCATGTGCTGTAAACCTTCCTCCTGACTGCATGTGCTGTAAACCTTCCTCCTGACAGCATGTGCTGTAAACCTTCCTCCTGACAGCATGTGCTGTACACCTTCCTCCTAACTGCATGTGCCGTAAACCTTCCTCCTAACTGCAGGTGCTGTAAACCTTCCTCCTAACAGCCTGTGCTGTAAACCTTCCTCCTAACTGCATGTGCTGTAAACCTTCCTCCTAACTGCATGTGCTGTAAACCTTCCTCCTAACTGCATGTGCCGTAAACCTTCCTCCTAACTGCATGTGCTGTAAACCTTCCTCCTGACTGCATGTGCTGTAAACCTTCCTCCTAACTGCATGTGCTGTAAACCTTCCTCCTGACAGCATGTGCTGTAAACCTTCCTCCTAACAGCATGTGCTGTAAACCTTCTCCTAACAGCATGTGCTGTAAACCTTCCTCCTAACTGCATGTGCTGTAAACCTTCCTCCTAACTGCATGTGCTGTAAACCTTCCTCCTGACAGCATGTTCAGACAACTGTTATCACAGTGCCTATCAAGTGCAGCAAATTACATTGTGCCGGTTTGTTTTCAGAATCAGACGCATCGATCATATGAAAACTATGTTCCGTCGGGAAAGAAAAGAACAGGCAGGATCTTTGTTTTGTCTGAACACATTGGAAAGTGTGTATGATTTCAAAACACAACAGATCAACAGTTTTACTGAATTCACCACCTTTGGGTCCACAATACTCGTGAGTGTAACGAAATCATGATCTTTGGCTTCAGAGACAAGTGAATACAAAAGTGACTAGTTCACTGTTTCTGACTCGTTTTGCAAAATCACAAATTCTCAACACACACACACACACACACACACACACACACACACACACACACACACACACACACACACACACACAATCTTTTTTGCACTTTTTTTTAGTTCCATCTGGGAAGCTCATTATAATTCTCTGGCGTCATGCTGAGGACCTGTACACAGGCACACGTATAAATGACGCCATGCTCAGGTGGTCCACCACGTACGTCATCTACCCGATGCCCCCATCTGAATACTTCCTGTCGATTCCAGTCTCTGTCTCTACATTTTACCCATACAACAACGCAAAGGCAAATTGGCAGAATTGCAGCACCGCCAAATACAACACAAACAGAATTCAGTGAAGGACAACATTGAAGACAATAAAAACAAACACGCACAACACTTAATGCGTTTCGACATATTCAGTCAAAGGACGTACAGGGCAAGACATCCTGGACAACATTGAAGACAATAAAAACAAAGGACGCACAGTCACTTACTATCTGCAGAACCACCAATAGAAACACAACAACAAGGACCGTACACCAGACAGTCCCTCACCAAACACACAAAAAACCACAAAAACCCCTCCACAAAAAAACCACCAAAGAAAAAAAAATACACATACCATCCCCGACAAAACAATACTTCAAATACCCACGTACGGACCTTGCGCAAGTATAACAATCAGTACAGACAGATCCAATTAACGAAGGTCCGCTACCCCAGTCACCTCCAATCCTCGACTGGGAAACTCAAAGCTTTTCTACACCATGGGAAAACATCGGTATACACACGGGGTTGGACTATAATCACTACGCTATCTACTAGAAAATCAACTGACTAGGAATAAACATAATAATCATCATCATCACCATCATCATCATCTCATAATACATCCATCATGACTATCATCATCATCATCATAAAATCAGAGCATCATCATCTTACATCATATATATATCTCTCATCATCTCTATCAATCATATAGTACCGTATCAGTGACGCTAGGGGTAGGGGACTACGGAGTATTGGGAGAAACACGCGGTCGACCGCGCAAACGTCCCGAGCACCAGTAAGGGGCTGCATAGGGTACATTCAACACATTTTATGTTCGCACAACCTACAGCAATTTCAGTGGGTCATTCACACGAGATAATCGGGACAAGAGGAAACTGAAGAGAAAGGAGGTACAGCGGGAATACAACATATTAAATCGAGAAGGTGGAGAGGGTGAGAGAGATAGATCCCTGCCCAAGAAACATATACTCTTTTAAGTCTGCAAAAGTACCCCACTACACCGTGGAGCTACCCCCAGGAACCACGCTGGGTCACGGGGACCCGCCTATTGTTGCGGCCAAAAAATCCCGACTAATCGAGCTCTTCCCTTGCAGAAATGAAAGAAGTGCAAGGAACCGCCTACACAGTTAGAGTGTCCCTTTTGGAGCAACCCACAATGCATCCGTGTTCACACTATGGCATTCCACAGGTCCATTCATAGATCAGAGTAAGGTCATCCATGCATACCTGTCCTTGGCGTGGTGTGCACAGTGGTGTGCGGGTGGCTCCACGGCCCGCCTATACTCGCTCAAGTACCCAGCTCTCTCATCCACTGGAGGTCCAAACCACGTCCTCGCGTAGCCCATTGAAAAACTCCGCCACGGGTGACTGATCCCGCTATGCTTCCGTTCAGGGCCCCCCCGCTATACTGGCTCGCCGCCATTGCAGGCAGGCTGCGCGAGCTAGCCCCCAGGGCGCCGCGATGTGCCTCAAGCGACGCCGCATTACATAATTGTACATAAAGCGCATAGGATGCCCCAACCCATAAAACCAAACTGCTAAGAAACCGAGAACAAAACCGCCCTGCGCTACGATCAGTGTCTTTCAAAGAAAATTCTCCATATAAAACCTAAATGGCGTAGGTTTGCAGTGAAGAAAAGAAAAAAGCAGGGAAGAAAGAAGAAAAGTGAAGAACGCATGGAAAACAGTTGTGGCGATGTTAACATTTAATATCACTTAATTTCTCTTTGTGTTAAAATATAATTTGAAACTATACATTTAATTTTGAAAAAGATTCCCCAGTTTTGTTTTTCTCAATGTGTGAAATAGAAATTATACTCCCTTTATTCCCCCGGACCACCCGCCCCAAAAAAAAAAAAATAAATAAATAAAATAAAATAAAAATTCTAAAAGAGCCCTCGTTCACCTTTCATACGTCCACCATTAAAAAAAAAATTCAAAACATTAGGACAAGACAGGACAGACGAACAGGACCACAGATACAATACGAAAAGGAGCGGGGCCACACGCGCGGAAGCCCCGTCGCGACTGGTGAGACAGACAGGTCCCTGTAAGACTCCAATATTAGTAATAATTAAGTCATAGTGAACACGTCCCCCTTTTACGATCCGCATCCATATCCCGCCGCATGTCTGTGTTTCTAAATTACAAATATTTTAAAATATAATGCCAAATTCCTAACCGGTCAGGCACCAACCATATCCAGCAAGGAGACTTCTTTGGGCTGTCGGAAATCAACCATACCAATCATAAATCCTCCCTTGGTGAAAGCAGCCCAGCAGCCCCAAAACCATTCTAGCACAAAGACAACCCTATAGTGCCTGGTGCCACAAAAGATACGGAATTCTTTTTACAACCATGAAATGAGCTTCTCCTTACCCCAGAAGAAATCACTCAGAGAATTGGGTGTAAAGGAAAACAGAACTAGAGTCGGAGTACATAAATCACAATCGGAACACTCACGAGATGGGCGGAGAAAAACTATTCGAGAGCGACGCTTCGCTAGACAACGCCTCGCGACCTACACCACCTTTACAAGCAGATGGAAAATGGATCAAATAAAAAAACCTTTTTCTTTTTTTTTTAGCCCACGCTCTTCTCTTTTCACTTGCGGAAAAAGGTGTTGGTGTGTTTCACGATAACAAAATACTTTTCTCTAGATACAGAAATAATTCTTACCAGGGTGAACGGCAGGGTGGTCAGTCAGAAAAGGAAAGTGCCGCCAGCCCCCAGCTCGACGGAAGACGGGACTCGACCAACCAGTCCCCACCGAAAGGAACTCAGGTCCTGGACGACCCAATGGAGAGGAGTGGCAGTGTGGGTATGGATGAAAAGATCCCCCAACAGAAACCAGAGAAACGGCTTCCTTCGAATCCGAGCGCGAAACTAGGCTAGGTCGGCCCCGCGTGGCAGCGCGACGATGAAGAGTAGACAAAAGAGGCCACATACCCAAGGAAGATGGGATCCTTACCACTCGGCTTGCCAAAGCGATCGAGTGCTTAACCAAAACCCAAGAGCGACCCACCAAGATTGCACAAGTCTGATAACACGGTACAGTCCGCACCCAGGGACTACATCTCGAATCTCGACGGGCGGGTGTGCCATAAAAACACTATCAAACCACCATTCGTTCCTGAAACTCTGGTACCAGGTATCTAAAAGAAAAAAAAACAAAAGACACCCACCCACGCTGCGAGCACTCAAAACGCGCGGCTTATACCCAACATGGACTCGGTCGCACACACACTCTAGCGGCATACACACTACACCCGCGCGCGCAGCGCGCTCACGCCAACACCACGCCACCCCCACACACAGAAACATGCCAACACACACCCACCCACACACACACCACACAACAACGTCCACACCCAGCCGCCGCGCAACGCAACACTCCAGCGACTTCGCAGCCGTTATCCATCTGTACACAGGTTCGCTCGTGCGCTTGCCCCTCACATTCTAGGCATTTTAGGTTTGTTTTTGTTGTTTGTTTAAATTGAGGGGAGTCAAGTCAGACGGCGCGCTGCAACCCCCACGACTCCACGCTGAGACATGACCCTCTGTGCTCTAGCCCTACCCACACAAGCTAAGAAAACTGACTACACTGCCTGTCATCACAATCACCGCTTATGTATTACAACTAAAGGATTCTACTACGGTCTGTCCCGTGACAATCGTCTCATCATCTCATCACATCATCATTATCAGCTCATTATTATTTGAATTAGTATTATTATATTATTATTATTAGATGTAGCAGTACATAGAGCACAGGTGGTGTGGTTTAATACATCGCATCACCAGGGCTTGGGCCTACATAACAAATAAAAAAAAAAGATAGAGGATGGGGGTAAATCCACGGTACGCTACTACTGTTTACTATCTGATTCAACATACACAAGAAGAATAATACAGTGTTAAAAAGATATATACAATAAAATAATAGGGGTAAGAACAACAAGTCTAGAGACTGCCTCACTACAACTGGCGGATGGTCATAATAATGTAGGGCAGCGATAATAACCACTAAGCATATGGGGGCACAATAATCAACCACACACCTCAACACTAGATATCGGTGATAGTGATGGTACTGAGTTATACTGTTACTGGTGATGATTTTTGGCATAGTTTGTTGTGAGTGGGTATTTGTTATGAGGTCAACGACCACATAACACGATAAAAAGGTGGAAAAATAGAATGTCACTGTTAGAAGCAAATACATAGGGAAAAACCAATAAGATGAGTGATGAGGATATGATGAGAAAATATAGAATAATAAGATAATAAGAAATATAAAATAATAATCAACATGGAGCATAGATACTACAACATCAACATAAGCTAAAGAATACTGATCGAATATTTCAGTGCTACTAGAACGCGAGAAGAGTGACAACATAACATGAAAGCGTTGATAAGGGATATTTAGAAACAATCAATTATACTAGCAATCAGCAGGTTGGAACAACATAGCACAAACACAACAAACACAACACCGCTATAGGTGTAGAGATGTAGTATAGGAATATATTGTATTGTTAGATAGTAAACGCAACGTACATGTTAACACAGAAACCAACAACCACACCCCAAACAACAATAACCATAGAACGTGTAGGATTAGTGCGAAGCGAGATGATAGATGTGTGGAATAGAAGTAGATACGTAAAAAGTGATGAATAGGACGTATATGAGATATAACGGACATGTTTTTTTTGTTTTTGTGAAAAAAAAAAATATCAATAATAAAGACTATCAATTAGTAATGAAATAATATGAGGGGAAAAGGGATCAATGCTAATGGACTCACAGTTTCTGCTTAACAAGTAAATATAATTTTTACGATTCATTTTATAACCATTGTTAATGTTCTTCTTAAGATTCTTGGCTGTGGATACTTAGTTACTATCTTCTGGTATTCGACTTCTTGTTCTACATTCTCTTCTTTCTTCTTCATTCTTCTTCTGAACTGATACATTGAGCTGCTTCTTACATTCGGTGGTCGTTTCACTGAAATTCTACTTCTGTAAGGCTTTTTCTTCTGATCTCCTACATAACTGTAGGCGGTAAGAAACAACTACTAAACGTATATACACTACCTGATGAAAATGATGGGTGATGGATGATGACTGAGGGAAAAAAAATAGATGATTGAACACTACTACTAACTCCGTACTAAGCTGACTACTAAACTACTACTACTAACTACCTCTACGAACTCACTACTGCACTACTACGGATAGGTGAAATGGAACTGTCATCGTGAGTACAAGGTCCTCTTTATTTAAACTGGGAAACACACACACACACTCGTGACCCCACAACGCGCAAGGGGGTGAGGAGAACAGCGTGCACACGCCGCTGGAACCAACTGGGCGCAAAAGTAAGAAAGAACGCTCTCTAACAGCGACCACACTCGCACTCGGGACCCAATAGCGCTGTAAAGCACACACCACCACAATACTCACACACACACACACAAGCACGTCCACACAACACCCCACAACCACACACAACTACACAAACAGAAAAACAGACGACAGGGGACAACAGAACAGACACAGGGAGTCAGGACGCCATCTCCGGGGGGTTAGGGGATAGCTATACAATCGTGCAAAACCACAGGAGAACCATCACGAACGGCGGAAAAGACTGGATAGGAAAAGAACCGAACGAAAAGGGCTGGGGGGGGGGCCAAACACAACCACTAACTTTACGGCCCAACTAACAAATGACCAAAAGTGAACAAACTCACCAAAAACAAGTCCAAAAACAAAAAAAAAAAAAAAAGGGCACGGAGAAGCAGGGGGAACGAAAACAAAAAACACACTACAAGAGAAATAGCGGAGAATATAAAGGTGCGGACTAGCGTAAATTACTGCGCCTACACTGTAATACATTTCCAATCGTACAGTTTTGAATCAGAGGGGGGTTGACGTCTAGGAGTAAGATCCACAGCAAGCCACGCAAATCCAGTAACGATTCTGCTATGTGTCAACATGATACTTAATGACGCTTTATAACACCTCTAGTGTATATAGAATGATGGATGATGATCGGATTAAGACTAAAAAAAAAAGATGACATGGCGAGTTGGCGGATGCATAAACGCAGATACAACAACTGTAAGCTTGCTGTACGATAATAGTTGAAAAAAAATGAGGAGGATACGGTGCAACTAAAATAGTATTTTAGTCAATAAAATTATTAATACATCATAGTGAACATCGAGGGCTATTGTCCAGAAGGTTTCGTTGAATGGCAAACTTTACCAAATATAATCATGGAGGTCGGAGTAGAAGCGGGGCAGATCGGGGATCAAAAAAATCAATGCCGGACATTGTATTATCGTACGTGGCACCGAGTAGGTGACAGGGGTAGCGGCAAAGAAAGTGCTTCTTTATTAAATGGTGTTCCAAGAATCTAGTCAACAGCCGCGACCTTAGGTTATGACTACTATAACAATCACTCAGACGGTGGCCATATAATGTACAGATGCAAGGCGAACAGTTCTCATCTCCACAATCGGGAATGCGGGTCCCATCAAATCTGCGCGGCGTCACCGCTAAAGGGAGGAGAGTGGCTGGGTGCAGGGGGAGAGTGCTTTCGAAGCTACTTCACAATCTGCTGCATCACGGAGTGTCAAGGGGGAGAAGGATCCAAATCCCGTCTGCTCAATCGTCATCATCTCTTCTCTTCCCAAGTGTATGCGTACGGTGACTGCTTTGTTGGGACATTGATTGTACATGCTTACGCGCACCGGCACAACGACGCACGCAGCGCACGGCAACACGACCACACAAAGTACACACACAAACCAGCCAGAACGAATGGCGCGCCCGCAGTACCCACGCGACACACAGCACACACAGCGAAATACACACAGCACACAACACAACACACAACAAAACAGCACACCACACGACACACAGCCAACATCACACACAACACACACCACACACACACACCACACCCAAGAAAGAAAAGAGATACTAAATCGACTGGACCATACTTGAAAAAAACGTTGGATCCTAATCTACATTTATGATTAGGTAATGTTAAGTAGTAAAACAATTCCTCCCACCATCTGAACCAGTATCATCTTCATGGGAGGTACTCGAAGATTATTATGCAGGGATTGGGCTTGATGTAAGATTGATGAGGGGACGATATTGTTAATATAACATACCACAGGCCGGGGTCTTGAAAATGATGCTGCTAAAGGGTTTTAGCAAAAAGGAAGGAGACGAGAGGAGAAGGAGATACGCGCATATTTATCTATCATATATAGGGTTATTATCATGTTTACAATAGCAGAGATTGAATACTAAGTTAATCGATGATGACAATGAGGAAGGACATAGATGGGGGAGCCATACGGGGGTTCCTCTCTTTGAGTTTAGTCTGGCTACTGAACCTACTGGAAGGCAGATAGAGGCAGTATGTGAGATCTGCTGCTCGGATCCGCGAAAGTGCCAAACCTGTTCTCTGACGAGGGGAATCAGATACCTCAAAAGTAGCTCCTTTATTCATCGAAAATGTCCAAGATCATTAGAACATCGACGGGTCGTAGGCACTATATCGCGAAACTAGGTAACACATCTGAACCACAAGGTACCTCAATGCTTACCGCCCCTTAAATACAAGCTGGGAACCATCTGGAAACAGCCATACATACTGGGGGTGCGCAACTGCACGGCTGCCACAGTACATCTGAAACACCATACATCATGTTTCATCTCACACAGACACTGTAAGTGAAGTAGAACACCATACTCCAATGGCTTGAACTGCACTTGTACTGTGTAATGTGGAAAAACACGATACACTACATGCTCGACGTCCCCTTTGGCACTGTACATGTGAAGACCATACGAGGTCAGTGCCTCCATCTGCACGATGGGGCGCACTGATGGATCTAATAAAACGCGCCTGACATCATTGTCATACTATCACATAGCACTGACATTGGGAAACAGCACGCATATACATCAATGCTTAAACTGGCACCTTGCCACTAATCGGGAATAACAACGCAGGTGAAGAACAGACGATCATTGACTCCAAAGCTGGCACCTAGCCTGTTTATCTGGAACACCAACATTCAGTGCCTCCGCTACACTGCAGCACTTTGTGTATCTGGAACAGCATCACAACCAGATACTCACCTACACATGGGCAAGCTGTGATAATCTGAAGAAAACAACCATAGTCGAAGGTCGTGTTGGAGAAGTTATGCAACTAGCACCCGTCGACACTGTACAATCTAGACCACCAACATTAGCGCTCAACTGCAAACCTGCACATGAATACAATCTGACGCGCCTACCATACATTGTAGGGGGGGGGTCGCTAAACATGCCACTTGTCACTTGTACATCTGGCGCACCATACATTAAGCGCCACCTGAGGGGGAGGGCGTGAGCCTAACCAGATGGTACAGGCGTGGAAAGCAGGGCCATACTCATAGCTCAACTGCCGCCGTGTCACGTGTAGGTATCTGGAACAACCATACGCTTGTAGTGCTCAGCTACACCTTCGACCTGGTATATTTGGAGCCACACCTAAACATCAAATGCTTAACGGCACCTTGCACTGTACAATCTGGAACACCATAGTCATCCGAAAATGCTCCACGTACACCTATGCCTGGTAAAATCGTGACAACACGGCATACAGGGTCTGTTCTCAACTGCACCAACACTGTACTCTAACAACCATGCCGAACTAACATATGCTCACACCCAACACCTGTGCACTGTATAGGTTGGACATACAAGTGCAACAATGCTCATAACGCTGAGTTAGGGAATAACGTGGCGTTTCCCCTAGGGCGGTTTGTGTGTATTTTGTCTAACGACACAAGCCCTGTGGCGGCAGGAAAGTTCATCTAGGATAAGAACACCTATTTGACAGCTATAATCAGAAAGGACAATCGCCGCATATGAGGGAGACCGTAGCGGGATAGAGGTAGCCACTGGTGCATGGGTCACCGAAATAAATAAAAGGCTAACTGTTCGTCCCACTCACCATTCGGGTCACTGGAAAAACCGCGTTTGGTCTCATTTGTCTGTAGAGCGATACGACTGGAAAGACTGCGTGCATCATGCATTCCCATGCTGTCCGATAACTAACGCATGACGGTAGGTTAGCGAGGATGTACCACAAACATTATACAACCAATAAAGAAGTTACGAACGCTCGGATTAGCTGACGAAATAAATGCTTGATAAAGATTTTTTTACAGTTTAAGTGTGTGCTAAGAATGACCAGAATAGTTTTGCGTGTCAGCTAGGTGTTCAGTGGGTGGGATAAATTGACAAGGAACAACTTTCGTACTGGTGGCAATCAAATATGTATCCCAATATGACCACATCAAACGACTCACGCAGAGGGGCCGAGATACAGCGACACGTATGGAAGTGTTAGGATTTTTCGGTGAGCTTTAATTGGCTGACAAACTCATTTTTTCATTTAGATGGCGAACAGTACATGAAACATAGGAATATGAATAGGGCAGCCAGCAATGTGAATTAGTGATATTTGACGCATAGTAATGCTTCTTCAGCAGAGATTATCTTCATTGTTGCCAAACGTTGTGGCAACAAACACTTTCATTCAAACAAATCCGAATGATTATACGTCCTAGATACACAACAACACGCACACATTGAATGTTTTTTGATCATACCTTGTAAAAGGTACAATGAATTTGAAAGTGATTCCGAGAGGATATCAGCTATTAACTATATTAAACACCGGCATGTCAGCCCTCCATTTTAATGCGTATCGTTTCAGAATGTTGCGATGCCGGATGTCTTCAGCCTGATTGTTAGTAGAATAATATTTGAACGAGAGCGCCTTCAGCAATCGGTGAAGGACGGAAGTCTGTCAGCCTGACTTCTATAGGTGTAATATTTGACTGAGAGTAGTTCAGCCAATGTGTGAAGACGAAGTCTTCAGCTGATTCATCTATAGTGTAATATTTTGACTGAGAGTCGTTCAGCATATGTTCAAGACGAAGTCTTCCAGCCATGAATTGTAGAGTGGTAAATTATTTGACGTGCAGAGGTCGTTCAGCAAAGTCTATCAGCCCTGATTCTAATAGTTGTGTAGTATTTGACTGCCTCCCTCAGGAGTATCCCCATGCTATTTGTTATGGTTTTATTCCACTTCGAGTCTCAAAAAGTCATGTTTTGTAGCTTTTTGCTTTGTACTTATAAAATGAGCGTCACAAATGAAAATAACATAGTGGTACTTGTATAAACAGCACCGTAGCAGTAGAATTAGTAGCCACATGTTGCTGAAAATGATTGACAGCTGCAGCAATGGTATACAGCTGTAAGACATTGGTTGTCATACCTTTGGCATATTTTTACATTTGTTCGATCTTTTTCTGTGAGTCATTTCAACCGGGCTGTGATCCCATGTGGCGACACTGAGCTGTGGGAAAGCCTGTTTGTGTGTGAGCTGTACGAGGCGAAGTATCGGCACTCCCCAGCTGTCACCTTTGACTGGTCAGTCGGATCAAGATGAGCGTTGGTGTATGAGGAACGGAGTTTAGCATTTGGGGGGAAAATTCAAAGTTCCACGTCACTTTTTTTATGTCTGTTTTTTCCCCCTATTCCATCCTTTCCCTCAAACCTTTTCCCACGCCCAGTGAGCTTGTTAGCCTATACTAAGACTGTGTATGGTTGCTATGCTAGGAGATAATCATGATGCATCAAAAAAGTAAGGCCCGTGCCGTTGATAAGGAATTAGCCATCACGAATTTTTTTCAGCCTTAATTTCCTTGATGATATCTTTGTTACAATTGCTTTCCGGAATACATACCTTACTCATGTTCCTCCTGGCGTTCTTGCTGTGTTTAGGAGTGTTGCCTGACCGTTGCTGCCACACCCTTTAAGATGTGTTCTAGCTTCTGAGAGCTAGCGTTTTGGGGATATGTAGTTTCGCATGGCATTATTTAATCCACAAGAAGACAAAGTTAAGAAAGACCTTTTTTTTTCACTTTTCCCAGGGGGGGGGGCCTGCTCCTAAGAACAGGTTCGCCTCCTTAACAGGATTGTTGAGGGGGTTGAAGGGCTATGTTGAAGTTTTCTCACCTCACACTGTTGGGCTTTCACTGTTTCTCATCTTGTGCTCACACTTGGCCCACACCTCTCATACACCGAAAAACAAATGGGCAGGAAGACCCATTGCATGAGGACGGTATCATTGTTTGTATGATTTTCCTGCAGGTTTCCGGTACCAACATATGGTGCGGCTTCTCGCTGGTTGCGTTAAGGCTGCTGCTAGACCTTAGTGTGCGACCATTTCTGGTTAGAAGTGATATTAGCATTAGTGGTGTCGGCGCGAAGTGCCCATGTTTCTGTAGTCTTGTTTAGGGCACTTTTGCATACTGTTTTATTTACGTAACACCAAAGAAAGAGAGTGCTTGTACCACAATTTGGGCTTTGGCCCAGGGAAGACCCTTTGTCCCCTGCAGACACACCACAGGCCCTGTTACGTATCTATGGTCAGAACAAGTTTTATGAATACTTGTGTGGCCTTGCTTGCGTTTTGTGGTCACCAAAGTGATAACCGACGTCTGGGCACTCTAACCCAAACGACTTTGATTCCCTAATATGCCCCGTGCTCTACGACTAATCTTGTTTGCTCCTTTTGCGGTGACATGCGTGTGTGCGTGCGATGGTTGTGTGCGTATGGGCGCCGCGCGCGTAGTGTATGTTGTGTGTGTGTGTGTGATGGGTGCATGTGTGTGCTGATGTGTGTGGATGTGTGAAACGAATCAAGTAGACTTTTGTTCTTGACTGTTACTGTGTGAATGATGATGAGTACAGTGTAACTTCAGGTCAGGCAGACGTTAGTTGGATATCCAATGCATGCCGCACATCACACACAACAACATGTCTGTCGTTCTCCTCCGACCACTCACTGCACATCCACTCCATACACATAAGGCGCACACAAAGGTCAATTTCGATGTCATCCCCTCCTTAATCTTTTAAATCCCATGGGGTTTCTTTACTCTGGCCTCAATCAAAGCTTTCATATTTTCATAATCTGTGATTCTTTCAGCTGGTGCATCCAATCAAGACACGCTTCTTTGAAACGCTCAGGATCATAACTATGTGTGCAGGTTTACGTCACTGCAAGTGTCCCACAACACACTCTCTGTGGTGTCCGAACTGGGCTTTCCTCTGTGCGGGGATCCCATACTGGGCCATTACATATCACAACTATGTGTTTACAGGTCGAGGGGGGCGACAAACTTGTTGCCCAACCTGCCGATCTTCCGCGGATCTGGAACTTGGCCCGGGAACGCGCGCAGCCAACCACCCGGCCATAATACAAACACCTTAGTGACCCGATCTCCAGTCTCTTCATTTTCCTCTACCGCGCACGGGAGTGGAGTCGGGCCAGCTATAACAAACCAGATATAAACACGAGTTCAAAACACTGGCAAGGCCAGTTTAGCAGTCATGTTACACTTTACAACATATTTTTGAACTCTTCGAATTTTTCAAACATAGTTTCGGTTCCGACAATAAACCGTTGAAAACAAAATGGAGAATCATCTAGATTATGCAACAATATAAAATTAGATACTTACGGCTTGAGTACCGGTCAATCAACTACAATTCACATACTTCTGTATGGGTTAGGCCTCTGCCTTTATCAATGGGCACATTCTGCCTCTTCTTCATCTAAATCATCTGTTCCATTCGTCAGAGTGCGCACCAATCATCAGGTCAACAACCTGTTTATATTCAAATCAGCGTGAACAGTGTAAAAAATTCACTCAAACCCTGGGCCACGTTCAGTAATCAAGATGCTCCCTTGTGTCACAAAAGGGGGACGACTAACCTATAGTGTAACGCACGAATCAAACTAATCTTTTTGTTAATCTGTACTATCTCATGTAATCGCGTAGCATACGAAATATCGCGTCTCGCATACAGGACAATGTAGATAAAACAGAAACTGGGATCGTTTCTTCTTTCTTTGATTTAGGAGGGGTATTGTAGAAGAATCACTTGTGCACCCCTAGGCCCTGTTTGCAGCTTATGGTACGAGCGTAAGATGGTGGAGGAGTGAAAGCATGATTGTACTGGCGGTGCGAATCTTGAAATGATCCCCCGAGACAGAAAAGTGAAGAGTGTCTTTTCTTCTGTGTGACTGAGTAAGACGTAATAGAAAAACGTCTTAGTGCTGCCTTTCATAGCAGACGGCAGCTCCTCAGAATTCGAATGAATAAGAGTGTCGGCGGCCTGACTCGCTTCTCTAGCGAGGTAAAGTTCACCTGCGGACGATTGAAGACCTGGCGTAAACTCAAGAAGTTATCTGCTGATAGAGGAAGAATGCTTGCCCAGGATTTCTAAGCATCCCCACTAGTTTAGCTCAACTTTAAGACGTCATCTATCGAGAGAGAGAGTCTTGGAAATAAACCGTGGAGATTTGAGACTTAAACTATTCTACAACGCTTTGGAAGTTTGTTTTCCTCCCCTTGACGCAGTCTTGAGATCTGAGACTGTTAGCTGCTTTTCCTGTAGCCATTCTGGGGGCTCTGTTTACTACTTTAATAGTGTTTGTTTAAGTGAATAGATAAAGTGTGAGCTATGCCTGAATTGTGAGGAGCATAGTTCTAAGAGTTCTCCACGACGTATTGGCGCAAGCTCCTCCGCTGCCGTAGTTTTGTGCATCCACCTGTGGATGCGTGGTTGTGTTTGGTACTCCCGCATTGGACTGTTAAGATATTGTATATACACCCCATGGGTATTCATTCCTCTTCATTTGAATCTTCCTGCGATGATGACTACTTTCCAGCGCCATTTAGCCTGTTTGTTGAACATGCTAATAACACCATAACAGATTGTCATCTTATTCATATCTATATATGAAGATTTATGCTATTGATATTAGCTGATGTGACTTGTCTTGTGGGTGAGTGCGTTTGCAGCAGTCAAGGTTTACTATCGAATTCTATTACTAATCGTTTACCAGTTTCATACTAGCTACCAAAAACACCATGAAGGCACTCATAACCAGATAATCAGTGCATTTTATTGTCTCAGCGTATTGCTAATAAAATACGATTTCACAACGTGATATCATCTACATGCCTCTGAAAGGAGCCTCGAATATACAAAGAAAACCATTAAAGCGGACAACCACCAAAACCGGTCACGGCTGTGTATAGAATAAGGCGCTGGACCAACATGCACGTATTGAATAGAACACGGGCCAACGAGACTGATAGTCGTAAATAATTTCAGACATTTCCAAAGAATCCAAGATATATTAAAAAATGTTTGCCCTCTGCTTTTAGCTCCCTCACGTCAGGACACTAAGCCCTCAGGTAGGAAGGAAATGTCATGTTCGTCTGAAAGACGATGGAGCGATAGTCTAGACTTACATGCGTTATGACAAGCCTCGGGTTGAACGAATTATCTTTCATGTACTCTATACAATAAGTGCTTAGAAAAACGCCCTTAACATATTAAAGTTACTAGTATATGAGTTGTTGCCGAGTCATGTTTTTTCTTTTTTATTTGGATCTGGCGGCACATCCCAGATACTACAGTTTTTTTCTTTTTTTGCGGTCTTGCTTATACCACATTAGATCACATTTATTTTTTTTTTTTTGTTGTTATACCGCAGCATTCTAAGTAATGGCCACGCACTATGGCACGCCAACATTTAGTTATAACCGACCAGCATACCACAGGTCCTGAGCCATACCCTGGACCACATTTAGATTATACCGCCGGGGGGGGGGGACACATACCCAGTATGCTGGCCATACCACTGGCCCACATTTAGTTATACCGGGTCACATACCAGGTCTGTCCTGGACATTCATGGCAAACATTTAGTTATTACCGACACAATACCACTGGTCTGCCCTAACATGGCACATTTAGACCCCCTAAAGAAACACGACCACTTTGTGCCACAGTAAATGATGAGGGAACATCTTCAATTGCAGGCTGACTTCCTGCCAATTTATAAACAGACTGTTAGCCTAATGGCAAACTACTGAGAGTAGCAGAGGCCTGTTACAAGCGTATTACGGTCGAGACAGGTTGTTTTAAGACGTCCAGTTCAGAAAATATTAAAGTATGACCAAACATACCAGATCCTCATCTCAAAATCCCCGGGTGTTGTGGCTATCAATGTAATCAATCATCAGTCATCATCATCATCATCATCATCATCATTAGCCACCAAAACCATCATCTCGAACCACAACCACCAGCCGCCACCACCACCACCACCACTACCCCACCACCACCAAACCACCCACCACCACCGACCAAACCACCACTGTCATCACCACAGACCCAACAACCACACCATCGATCATCATCATCATCATCATGCAGCTCATCCATCATAATATTCTTCTTCTAATCTTCTTCGTTCGTCGTCTGCACTATGATATGCATGTCTTAATGCGGGCCGGGGTGTCCGCCGCCGCCCGCCTGCCATCGGCCGACCGCTGCCTGCTAGTGTATGGTGCCGCTAATAACTATTGCTACTATTGAAATGGTGAGGTAATGATGTGCATACGACGTTGATAATGACGAGCGACGCATCTGTGCCTTTGCTTCTGCTGTGTTATATATCAAACATACCCCATTTGATTTTGGAGGCCCGTTGCAATTAAATTATGCCTAGACTCAGCCATGTCTTCTTCTGTCGCTATTAAGCACCGGGTAATCAGAACGCACTTTTTCAATACCGCATTGCTTTGAAGTATCCTAAGATTGTTAGCGTGCGTGTATGCATCTCTTTTAGTTTTCTTTTGTCACTCTGTCCATTGTATCCCCCCTTGCTGTCCACATATCAAGAGGACTTCTTGTCATCTGTTTTGTCTCCCCGTGGCTGCTTTGTAGTACTGTTTGGTCACTGTTTTTAGTCTGCATGGCCTGTGTTGTCCGATAATAATACATTTTAGAGATGTAAAAAATTGTCCAGCAAAATACTTGATATGTTTCGTGTCCGTGCAATGTCGTTTAATATTTTCCTGTCTCTTGATTCCTTCATTCTTGGTTTTCGCTTTTTTGTCACCCCTCCTCTCCCCTGCGATATTTTTTATTTATTTTATTTGAAAATTTGCGTATATTGCTGCTTTTCCGTAAGCTGAAATACTCTTATTCTTCATACTATTTGGTACATTATGCCGAATGACCTTTTGCGAGAGAACGATGCCTGAGTTGTAATCAAATTCATTTTGTGTTTATTTGCATTAATGCCAAGTCGAACGCTTCTTTGGCACATAGACCTTACCGAATATTTAATTAGATCGAAACTTGCCCGCATATCTCTAACTAACCAAACAGAGGGTGAGTGGAAGCGCGGCTTTCCTAGAGCTGGTGCTGCGAGCCTAGAGCTGGTAGGGATGGAAGCAGACAAATTCGTATCTCAACATTATATGACATGTTTTTAATGGGTGTTTGCCGTTTTTTATAAGTTCGCTTTAATTTCTATTACAACAGAGTTGATCGGTCGAAAGAGAGTTGTTCTGATGATTTATTTTCATCATGGCACCCTGTAAGAATAAGAACAATGTACTCTGTCTTTAAGCACAGGAGGTTTGTGCAATACAATGAATGCCATCTCTGACATCAGTCTCAATATAGCCAAGTGATGGACAATTAGGTCTAATACTAGGCGCCAATTCTTGTGCAACCAATTCCAATATTTCAGACCCAACGGTAATGTCAATTGAAAGTACGATCATGATTGCATTCAGCTACATTGGTTGTGTGGTGTCTCAAGTAGAATACGCTTATATATCACATGGGACATGCCGTTGGATTGCTCACACCAGTGCTAAATTACAATTACTAATTATCCTTGGTCTAAATCTGAAGCCAAAGACACCTTTGTTGCCACTCATGGCGACACTGGGTCCCAAAGAAGAGTAAACCAAAAGAATTAAAGCAGGTTAACTGTTTTGACCGAATTTTGTTGCAACAATTTATTAGGAGAAAAAAAGTGTTGTAAGATACTCTCCACTGATGCTAAGGTCAGGAATAATGGAGCTGATGTGCGGAGATCACGCAGGTAACCGGGCATAGGCAAGAAGCAACGTTTGGTTCCTATCAACATCGTGCAAGCAACGTCTGTTAATCTCCCCGCTGTAACCAGTTAACGAAATTACGATATTGCGCCAACTGCATCTGACGCAGTTTGATCACGGGGGGGGGGGGGGGTATCACGGTGGACACAGACACCGCCCACCGAAAAAAAATGTCCTGGCAAAGGAAAAATCCCAAAACAAATTCCGTCAATCTCACGAAATTTGTTAATTTCGGTAACATTCACTGTGCAATATATGTTCAAAACTGAGCGCCCCGATTTGAGGGTTGTACATACACAGGCTACTTTCCACCTGCGACTATGCGGATAAAACACCCCAAAGAGACCCCATAGCACTTGCAACTGCACTTGGCAATGGTGTCGTGTTCGTGCACATACTCTGGGCTTTGAGTGGTACTGACAACACACACACAGTCAAAGGGTTCGATAGCAATTAAAGTAGACAGGAAACCCAAAAATATAAGATAAAGCAGGACACAAAGAATGAATCATGTTGTTTGCACTGGTACGTAGCAATGATAGTTTGAAACGACGTATTCATGTTGTCGGTATATTCTGGTCCAAAAAAATTCATGTTGAGAAATTATTGTTAGAAACAATACCATCAGCCCTGACAAGATAAACAACCAAATTGATTCTTTTCTTGGATCCCGTGCTTCCAGAGAAACAGTCTAAAGCTGGCTCAGGTTCAGGAACACAATGATTACTAAGGATGTCACAACATACACGCCGACAAACTTCGAATTTTTTGTGTTAGTGGCGTGGGGAATGAGGTTCTTCAGGCGAGTTCCCGAGTAAAATTAGATTAATGGAGAGAGCTGCACCCTTCTGGTATTGTCCTAAATTCGCTTTACATTCATTAGGTTGCTAGCGCGTGCACATGATTTGTAGGTTCCTTTTTAGTGATTGATTATGTAGTAGGACTAGAATTGCGTAAACAGCAACGAATTGTCCTGAGACATTTGTCAACCACCAGTTTGTACACCGTTTAATTTTAGCATCTCAATCTGGCCAGTTGTATTGAGGGAGAAATTACAACACTGGTTATGATACCGCAACACACCAATAACTATGAATGGGCGCACTTTTTAAAAAGGTTATTTGCTTGTTCAAAGCATATCATCATCATCATCATGGCATCATCATCATCATGCATCATTATTTGTTGTATATCAGTTATTATATTGTTGTTAATAATCACTATGTCATACTTAATGTCCGTCATCTCATTATTAGTATTTACTAATTATTGTGGGGTTATCATCATCATCGTCACAGCGCGCAATCTCAGAGCGTCTTCGTAACTGTCGAGTGCTGCTCTCCAATACAGTCGCAATGAAACAGAACTGTCGTGCACTAGTTTGTATTTGTAATTCAGGTCCAGTTTGACTACCCAAAGAAAGTGCGTTTACGAACTTATCACCAAACCACATGCATTCATTTCACAATGAAGTGAGTAAACAAATGAAAAGGTAAAAAACGTGGTGGTGATAATAGTTTTATAATATGGGGTGGACTAATTGTATATAAAATGCCATTGGCAAATTAAGGTAGCTTGCCGTTTTCCTGGGGTTGCGTGGCCAGCCGTTTTTTTCAACAGAACAACATATCTCCGGCCATAGGGTGAAAAGCCTTTGGTCAAACCGGGTAGGGGCCTGATTGTTCCGAAATAAACGGACAGATTACTCTGTTTGGTATCGCCATATTTTTTTTAAACAAGTTGTAGGAGAACAAATCCCGAGTCTAGTGTCATCACTCAGTATCTCACAAAAGGCCACCAAAATGAGTCAACACGCTCATCAAAGGATATACTTGCATCGTCCCTTCCCAGCCAAGGTTTCGCCAGGATGAAAAAAAAGCCACTTTCTGTGTGTGCTTAAGCCTCACTGGAGTCCCAAACTAAACAAGACGAGAAAACATAGAAAGAAGAAGCAATCATGGTAGCAGAAAACTGGGCCGGCCAACACAGGGGACTGATAAAACATCGTTTAGAACAAATAGCACAGCAGAAAAAAGGGGAGGAAACAAATCTGAGTCAGGAAAAGAAGCACGCCGTGGAAAACCCGAGCGTTGAAAATGCGGCCACTCTTCGCGAACTTCGCTCACCATTCGTGCGTTTACAACGTAACGAGTTCTAAAATATGCCTTATTTAAATCTTATGCTGTTGATGTTGATGATGATGATGATGATGGCTGTTGGTGGTGGTGGGGTGATAATGGTGATGTCAGGGATGTTGATGTACTAGACGAGCGGAATTAGAAGGAGCAGTGGGGGGGGGTTGGTGGACAGATGAAGATGGGGGATTTCCTGCTGGTTTATATCGTATTAGTCATACGTCTTTGTGATTGAAATGCAAATCTCAGCCACATTCTTCTGTTTTTGTGCTGTTTACGGCTTACCATATACGTACTCCTGTGAACTCTGTTCTTTGTTATACCCTCTCCCCTTTTATGATTGATGTTCGAATCCCAGCGTGGCCGTCCTAAAAAACACACAAACAAGATTGGGAAAAAAAGGAGCAGCAGAGGGACAAATCCTGAGATCATGAAACCGGTTGCCCAGCCAACCCTCGGTGTCAAGGATATAATGTGCCCGACCACTCGCTTGAATGGGGCTTCCAACTTCTGTAGACTCCTGCTGACAACAAAACGCCTCTAAACACCACAGATTTTTCTTTCTACTGATGCCATGTTAAACAAACATGAC